>APFE030771533.1:120299-149845 GCA_000404065.3 Pinus taeda
ACTTAAGCATAATTCCGTGCTGCATGAAAGCTACATAGAACAATATGCTCAGGATATGGACTTTAAAGATGTATATGCAACTTTGAGTCAAGGCAAAAGAGTAGAAGAATTGGACTATCATGTGAAGGAATGACTCTTATATCATTGTGGGAAACTCTGCATTCCATAAACTGAGAGAGCAAAGATAATTAGGGAAGCCCACACTTCTCTGATATCAGGTCACTTTGGGGTAAGTAAAATAGTTGAACAGCTGCAAAGGTTCTGCAATTGGCCGAAAATGGGTGAGACAGTTTCTAGATATGTAAAGGGGTGTGCTATGTGTGCTAAATGCAAGCCCAGCAATAGAAAACTAGGCTTGTATACTCCATTGTCAGTTCCTTCTCACCCTTGGGAAAGAATTTCCATGGATTTCATTGGAGGACTGCCTAAATCTAGGAAAGGTCATGATTATCTATATGTTGTTGTGGATGGGTTCAGTAAAATGTGTATTTTGATACCCTATAGTAAACAAATTACAATTGAACAAACGCAAAATTGTTCTTTGAACATGTATGGGTTCATTTTGGAGCCCACTTCTATTGTATCTGATCGAGACACCCAATTTGTGGGGAAGTTTTGGTCAAGTCTGTGGGAACTAATAGACACCAAATTAAAGAAAAGCACAACTTTTCATCCACAAATAGATGGCCAGACAGAAGTAATTAACAGGACGATGATCCAGTTACTAAGAGGATATTGCAGCAAACATCCTAAGCTTTGGGATGAGCACTTGTGTTATGTTCAGCATGCTTACAATAGAGCCAAACACTCTTCTACACAGAGATCTCCTTTTGAGACCTGTTTTGGTTTCATACCAAGGTCTCCTTTGGATTTTGTCTTTGGTAAAGATACCATGGTTGATAAGAACAGTGATGTGGACAAGGCAACTAGGTTCATTGAACAGATCCAGGAGATCCACCAGGTAGTACAGGAACAGCTGGAAAAGAGCCAGGCCAAGTACAAGGCTAGGCATGATAAGCATCGGATGGAGCATATTTTTAAGTTGGAGACCAATTCTCGTTGTATATCAGCAAGGACAGGATGCAAGGTGAAGGTAAAAAGCTAAAACCTATCAGGTATGGACCCTTCAGGATACTTAAGAAGATTGGTGAAAATGATTTTCGCCTTGATCTACCAACTTACATGCACATCTACTCAGTCGTGAACGCAGATTGCTTGAGGTTGTTTGAACCTTCAATGATTGAGGTCCCTGAAGAGCAGAGTCAATTACCTTTTGTTGATGACCTGCTACCTGAATATCTTAGTGAATTACGGGAAGACATAGTGTTGAACAGGAAGGTAAGGACAACGCGTAGTGGACAAGTGGAATACCTCAGGATTGGGCTTAAAAGTTCGAAGCCGAGTAGTGCGAAGTGGATTGAGATTGGACAAGTGAGACAACAGTTTCCTCACTTAGTCGATGCTTGAAGAAAACCAACTTTTGGTGGTCCAAAAGATTTTTCAGTAAGAAGGTTGTGATCCAAATCGGATCCATAAACGACTGTCAAATAACCTTGACTATATCAAGACGAAACAAATCTTTAAAGAATCCAAAACATCATCAAAAACACCCTTAACCAGTGGCAATGGCGACAAGTGCGAAACGACGAGGACCTCGGTCAAAGCGCGCTAACCGAGGCCCATGGAGACTGCGCGGGAGGTCAAAGTAGCCCCTGGGAACCCCGAATCGGGAAAAGGAGGTGATTTTCAATGCGCGATTAAAACAGGGCCAAAATGGGAAAGCCCGAGCACCCGGTCGCGTGGGGGAACCAGAGGACTGCGGGCGGAAAAAGGTAAAAGCACTAAAGTACAAAGGCGGGACGCATGCCTTGGAAACCGACGATTTTGATCGGGGTGCCCTTGAACGGTAAGAGGTTTTGGATAGGAGTGGAGCAATCCCATACACCGATTGACGCGTGGCGGCAGAGGAGAGAGAAAACCACCGTTGATCACGCACTATCGGTCGAGCAAGTCAACCGCGCTCGATGTGCGTATGATGTTGGATCTTGAGGAGCCCAAACCCGATGGCTGAGATTGTGCCCGATAGAAAGAAGCGGAATCGATAGGGAATTAAGCCGCGCTCTAAAGGGATTTGGAATCCGCTTGACCGCCACGGTGGAGGAAGAACGCATCCACGATGTAACTGAAGAAATGAACCGACGAAGCATGTTGGCACCAGTTAGATGGGGACACATGGCCACTCCCTGGGCATTCATGTTGATGCTAAACAAGGAACTCCAAGCGTAGCTGTAGAAGGTGAATCGAAACAGGCAGGAGAGGAACCGAATAGGCATAGGGATCGAATGGCTAAAGCCATGAATAGAGACAGTCGAACAAGGGGGAGAGTTGATTGGAAACCCGCATTGAGAGGAGTCCAAGCGACCAAGAGAGACAGAGAATAGTAAAACCAAGTAGAGGAGACAGAGGGCTGAGTTGACCATAGGTGGCATCAAGCACTAGAGAGCTTGAAGATTCAAGCCTTCCCATAGAGAAATTTGTCCAGACTGAGCATCACATTTGGCTCTTTCCACTGTAGACCAAGGGTCGCAAAGCTGGTAGGAACAGAAGAGAGTCTGTGTACTCTGAGTGGCTTGGGGAATCCAAGAACCACCCTGCCAAGCAAAATCTGCTTCAGGAGAACTCATATTGAGTCCCTGTATTGTAATCTCTCGGCTGAAAGACATAATAAAGCAAGGCCACCACTGAAGCTGGACCAGAGACGTAGCCCCGAAGAATAGGGTGAACTCCTTGTTAAAAATTGTTTGTCTTTGTGTTGCTTACTGTATTTCTCGGTTGTCTTTCCACTATTTTTCTGTGTATTGGCAATCTGATCATTCTGTTGTTTCAATAACACAGAACACACACACCAGCACATGAGTCTGTAATACCTTTGCTTTAATAAATCTTCAACTGAGGTCACTCATAGGGTGATTATCAGATCATGGTTCAAGGAAGTTGTTATCTCAAAATCAAGCCCTGGAAGGCTGTAGACCAGGAAGACTTCAAGTAACTGTTTCAAACCAATCTTTTAGCTAAGGCTTAGCCTCCTTAGCCTGAGAGGGCTCTCTCAGAGGATTTAAGAATTTATGATTAGGATTAAGATGGCTAACTCTTTGTGAAACAAATAGGAATGAGGCTGGTGGAGTGAAAATTAACAAGCATCCATTGGGCTTATGGAGTCATATGTCATTTTCATCTTTTTGCTGGTCTCCTTGGCACTGATTTTTTGAAATCTTATCTTCTGACTCCTCTTTAGCTGACTCATTGAAAAGGATGGCTGATCCAAGACTAGTGTCACATGAATAAATGGGAAAGTTTTGAGGTTTATCCTTGCTGCTTACCATATAAGCCATTCTGTTCTCCCGATACAATCTTCTTTGCTCACCAAAAACGGGGATAGTAGCATAGGTAAGGTCCATCTGCATTGTGCCTTTGATTTTTGTTGCCCACGATCTTGAAAGAAGCATCCCAAACTTGGGTTGAATATCAGCCACAACAACATCCATGACAATTGTTTTTGCTGGAATTTGTGTGAGACCCACAACAACATCTTTAATCAAACCAATGCATTGAACTATTTTTGAATCAAAGGAAAATAAATCCTTATATGGCCTAGTTACCTCTAATCCCAGTCTTTCCATGATCACCTTGGGCATAATATTATGAGATGCCCCTGAATCTAACATAGCATTATGTAAAGTCATGTCATGAATACTAATGCTTATGTAGAAAGGAGGGAACTCTTCATTCTGTTCATCTTCAAGTCTTGGACCCAAGCAAATAATAGGATTATCTTCTTGTACATTTAAGATATCAGCTACTCCGGGTTGTGAATTAATCATTTCAACAATCTTATTTCTGTATTTTTCTACCTTGAGGATTTCACTAAAGGGAACTGATATCTTGATTTTTGCAATCTCATTCTCAAGGTTAAAAACAGAAACAGTCTTTTCAATTTCTTTAGTAGGTGATGGAGCTTGAATATCCTTTTTGCCAGGTGGAGAATCATTCTTACCTTCAGCAACCTTTGAGTTGTCCTTCTTATCTTCAACTACCTTTGAAGCATCCTTCTTCAGCTGTGCTTTTCTTGCTATGATAGGCACGTTTCTATTCCTGAGATTGTATTGCTTTTGCATCTCAAAAATAGCATGCTGATAGCCCTTTAAATAGTCTGAAGGCTCTTCTCCAGTTTTGGTCATACTAGACTCATCATGTTCTTCCTTAGTCAAGAAAATCCCTGACACTTCTTCATCAAGACAATGGATGGACTCCTCAGGAATTTCAAGTTCATCTTCTTCATCCACCAAATTTTGTTGGAATGGAGGTCTTACTAGAGGATCTGGCTGTTGATTTCTATTCTCTCTTGGCCTTTGTTGGTTTTGAGGTCTTCTGAACTGAGGATTTCTAAATTGAGGTTCCTGTTGTGCTGGGGGAGCAGAGGTATTCCCAAGAGCCAACCAATCCATCAGTTTTTCCATGGTCTTCATCATCATTTCAAACTTATCTTCTGGAGCTGATGTAGAAGGTTTCTCTTCTTCTTTTAGTTTGGCTTTTGCCATCTTCAATTTCTTAGTAGCAATCATGTTTACTTCCACTTTAATTGCATCATTTTGCATATCAGCAAGAGTAGCAGAATCTCTTTCTCTGAGTAACAAGGAGAAATCAGAATCAAATGCTTCGGCATATCTCAGTTGTGCCAAGGCCCCAGGAGGTTTCAAATGAGCTGGGATGGAATTGTATATTTTATTAAACCTCTTGGAGAAGTTTTGGACAATTTCATCAGGAGCTCTTCTAAGATTTTTGTATTTAGTAATAGCTTGGACAGGGTTAGTTCTGTTTCCCCATTTCCTTAGGAAACTATCTTCAAACTCTGCCCAACTATGAATTCTTCTAGCTCTAAGAGCTTTAAACCATTTTCTAACCTCTCCAATGAAAGTTTGAGCAAACAATCTAAGCTTTACATCCTCATCATCAACTTCCTCTCTGTCATCAAAATCATTGAATCTGTCTACATGTTCTTCTGCTGTAATGTCTTCATCTCCACCCCAAGTTGGAATTCTAGCAGCATATTTGCTGGGAAGGTCATGTAAAACAGCAGGGAGGGCTAGTGGAGCATACCTAGCAGGTACGGCCATAATGAATGGGGGAGCAGTGATGGCAAGTACTGTATGAATAGTGGAACCAGAACTGATATAAGGTGAGTTTCCTAGTGTTTGAGAACCATTAGGACTAGCAGAGGCAGAGGATAAAGTGCTGATACGAAAAGGACTATTTGGACTTTGCAAACCACTGACAAAAGTACTCCAATTTGGAAGGGGTAGACCAGTTTTAGATTTGCGTAAGACTTCAAAAGGATCAAGCTCTTTTAGTTTGTTTAAATCTTCCTCTTCTAACAATAATTCTGAAGCAACAACCTCCCAAAATTCCTCCTTATCTTTTTGTGACACTAAGGATGAAGTATCAATACCTATTTTCTGTAAATCTAAAATAATTCCAATAAGTTCCTCTTCGTTCTCAGACCTCAACAACACCTCATGAATTTTATCATCAACAATTTTATCCTCAGGAATTCTTGAAAATTCAGAGAGCAAAGATTTTGAAAAAGATGGAGTACCTAGTGTTTCAGTAAATCTTTGTCTGCTCCTTGAAATGGTGTTTGGATTGTCCACAAGAATAGGTGGATCTGGGTCAGGATTTCTCCGTGTATATCTCCCTCTCGAAGCCACCTTTTAAACTTTGAAATTATATGGAGTCACCAAGGTAGAATGCAACCTCGAAAAATCTTCTAAGCTCCTGCTACCTTCAGAAGTTCAGCTTCTTGTTTTCGGGAATGAATACTCTTCAGACTCTCGGCAGACGCACCAAAATGTTATCTCAAAATCAAGCCCTGGAAGGCTGCAGACCAGGAAGACTTCAAGTAACTGTTTCAAACCAATATTTTAGCTAAGGCTTAGCCTCCTTAGCCTGAGAGGGCTCTCTCAGAGGATTTAAGAATTTATGATTAGGATTAAGATGGCTAACTCTTTATGAAACAAACGAGAATGAGGCTGGTGGAATGAAAATTAACAAACATCCATTGGGCTTATGGATTCATATGTCATTTAGCATTAACAGTAGAATTGGCTTTGCAATAAAAACAAGGCATTTAGATTTCAATATAAACATAGTACACCAAACAGAAAAGGACAGTCTATGAGTATATGAAGGAAATTAGAACACTGCAAGTGATTTCTAAGTGATCAAATACTCATAAAACTGTAAACCACATGAAAAGACAACAACAAGGACACATACATTGAAATCTCTATGATTCTTGAGCAGTAGAAGTCAGTACTGTATTACCAAAGAAACAGAGTTTTTTACATAAGCTTAATAACAGAGCTTTTTACATAAACTTCCAACCTTGATTACATTTCCCTTTCTCCTACATATAGACCTGGCTGAGATTCCTCTTTAAACATTAGGGGAACTCAAAATCTACTTCTAATGACATCTGTTTAACTTTTAACTGCCTATTTAATGTAACAAACTTCAACTAGACTTTCTAGAGATCTAAATCAAGTAGGATTCTAACACCATGTTATGCTAATAATAGCCTTGATTACAATGGTTCTCATTCTTTAACATCTGGTCCCTTTTCAATTTGGCTGTGATGGATGTTCAAGGCTCCATGTTGGTCTTCAATGTCACATCTTTTCCATTGCGCTGAAACATAGAAAACTACCCCTGTTTATCGGTCTTTGGTTTGCCTCAAAATAATCGAATCCAAAGAACTATGCCCTTTATCTTTGATTATCCAAAATATAACAGATGGCCACGTCTTTGATGTGTTGTCAACCTCTTTTATGTGTAAAGGCAAAAGCTCTTTCATGCTGTCTGACATATTTTGGACTGTAGTAAATATGTTCACTTTATGACAAAAAGTTTAGAGTTTGGATTCGAATACATGTTTCCTCCACCTGTCTTGACCTTGTTGAAGGTTGATAGCTTTAGATGATCCCTGGTAGATATTCCCTTTTCAAAATTCCCGCTTGTATTTCAAAAATCGGTTGACTGAGATTGGATTATGAAGCTTCAGCAGTTTCGTAGCACGCTATGAAACTGTTGAGCGTTAGTCATCATCTTTAGTAGTTTCGTAGCGTGCTACGAAGCTGCTATGTTGTTCCAAAAATCACAGTTTCAACCCAAAATTTTGTTATTTGATCTCTTTACTGTTTAATCATTCTTTCAACTGCTCCAAGACCTTTCAAAACTTAATGGGAATGTTTGATTCTTTAATAAAGATTATACCAAGCAAAACCATCAAAACTTTGAAACATAATCTTACTTGAAGTGAGATTTCTTTATGGAGATTCTTTTTGCTCGCTCAACTGTATCTTTAAGTCTTCAATTTGTTTCTTCATTACTTTAATTCTAGACCTGAGGTTTGTATTGACTTTTCTGATAAATTGAGCTTCCTTTTTGGCAGGAGTAGTCCAACTACAGAATTGAACACTAAAATCAACCACTTCAGGAATTTGAAATGTTTGGTCCTCCCACCGAGCTTGCATTTGGTTAAAGTAAGCTTCCTTGAGTGCAAATTTTCTGGTAGCCTTTTTCAGTCTAGCAATTTCGAAGTTGGCCAATCCCAATCTCTTTTTCAAGTCTTCTACATTACATTCTTCTTGAGTGGCAACTGTTTTGCCTTTATCCTTTCTTTCATGAGGTCGTGTCACCTCTCTTGTTTCATCTGCTCTTGGTGGCACCTCCTACACTTGTTTGAAGTTCCTCGTTATGGGTCTCCTGGGCTTAGAAACAAATTGATCATCTTGATCATCAAACTTGAGTTTCTTTGAGGCTTTGACCTTCTTAGCCTTCTCTTTTCTAGACTGTATCAAATCAGCTTGAACTAGTGGGAACTCTTCAATGTCAATTGCTTGCAATAAATCATTTAAGTCTCCCTTTGAAACAGGGTTTTCTTCAATAGCCACTGACTTACATTTTTCTTTTGCCACCTGGCTCCTAGTCCTTCTTCTTTGAACTCTTTCACCTGTGCTTGATTCATGTGCAGTTTCTTTATCCTGAGTTTTCTCTTTAAGGGAATGCTGGTGTGTATCCTGGATGGTCAGTGGCCTGGTGGATTCCCTTACTTGTTTCCTTGCCTTTAACTTTGAAAACCTTTTAGCTCTTGTTTCTGCTTGAGGACCAGTTGTTGTTGAAAGATCTTTTGCAGCTTGAGGGCTGAGACCGGTCTTGCTCTTGAAACCAAACATGAATATGAATGTGTCCCAGTCTCTGCCTACCCTCTGAAGTTCGTGCAGAACAATCAAATTAATCAGGCCATGGTGGAACAATGAAGTCTCACAGGCTTCTTTTCTTAGTTGCACCTTGTCACACATTTTACTTAAGCTGCAGAATAAGTAAAAAGGTAGATCAATAGATGCCTTCCCTGTGAAATGCAATAGAAGTTTAAAATGGTACGAATACACTTTGTTATATCTCCCTTCACAGGTCAGGTACTTCTGTATACAGGTGAGCAAATGTGCGTATGATTCTTTGACATAACTTCTAGGAACAGACTTGCTCAAATCCGAGTTAATGAATTCCTGCTTTAGAAATTCTTTGCATGGGTTCATGTCAAATTTGAAATTCTTGAACCAATTTTCTTTCCCTCTTGGAATCTCCGTAACTGTGGATATTATGTCTGGTGAGACCTGCAATTCCAACATACCAACCTTTGAGTTTAGTCCTGTAAAATTCAGGGCAAATTCCTTAGTAACTTGTGCATGACCTCCCTGTAGCTTCTTGCAAAAATTCCAACATCCAGCTTGTTTAAATGACTGCTCAACTTCTCCGTTCTTCAAGGTTATGTCAAAACCTTCAGGCTAATTTCTCAAACATTTGCTTGATCTGTGGTTTTTCGTTTCTGTCGATCCCTCCATGAAGATTCAGTGAAATGGAGGCTGAAAATGCTAGCACTGCTCAAATTCCAAACTCTGTCTTGCTTGAATGGTTGCCTCGCTTGATAGCTGCCTCGCTTGATGACGATGTTTTCAAATTGAAATCTTGTAGATTTGTTTCTCATGCAAGGCCTACAATCATCATTAAAACTGTACATACCTAACTTTCCTTGGAACTTGTATTCCGTGTGTGCTAACGTACCTAGTGGTTGTAATAATGGAAATAAATGGTTAGACATGATATGTGGAGTGCATAAACTGACAATGAATGATGCAACCATAGATTAACTTGACAAATTTGACAGTTGGGAAAGATTTGTTGCGGAATGCATGAATCTTCAATTTCGCAGCGCAGTCAGTGTAAATTTTGAATTATGCGCTGTGAAATCACCTAAAACGCATCGCGCTACGAAAACACCTAAAGGACCTTTGCGCTACGAAACTATTTAAAAGGATTTATGCACTACGAAATCACCTAAAAGGCTTTGTGGCACATAGTAATTTTTAAATCAAACTGACACATGGCTATGAGATCGGTGATGAATGAGAATGACCAGTGATGAATGAGAATGCATACTTGACTCAAGACGCCCTAAGACTCAGACTCTAAGGAAAAAAACAAAATCAAACTTAGACTAGCACCGACCTTTATCATCAAGCTAGTATGAGAAATTTTCGCATTAGAATTCTTAAGTGATAACAGAAGTGGACCAAAAGAAAGATTACTGAACATGAGATCTTGGTAGAGATCTTATTAATTTTGATTATTTTTGTGAGATATTATGTTTGCAGCAAAAACCATACAACAAGGAGAAAAGATAGAAAATAGGAAGTAGCCATCATAGTAGTAAAGCTATGGTAGAAGGGAAGAGAGAGAAATCAAAGAATTCAAGCAAGGATTATGACAAAACTGATAGTAGCATGTGAGATTGTGAGATGAGGACAATGGATTTCTCAAGAAGAGTGAGCAGATGAAGACACAGAAGCCTACCAGCTTTGAGATCTGAGGAGGAAACATGCTCAAAAGAAGAAGAAAAACAGGTTCTACTGTAGGGAAACAGAAGGAGGACAACTTCCAACTAGCAGAGGTTGGGTAGAAGTTTCCATGGGAGTTCCACATTGGGTATGGGTAGAATTTTCCAGAGGAGAGAAAAATATACCAAGAAGATAACTTGGTAGTGGTAGCAAGCAGTGAACTTGTTACAAAGGAAGATAGGCTTCTTGCATCTCACAGATGAATGAGAAAGTTCACAATAGAAAGAGATATGAAAATGTATATTGATAATCATGTGCAGGGTTCAAGAGGAAGCCATAATGAGAGGAAAAAACATGCCAAGGTAGCTGGCATGAAGAGGAAGATGAGTTATGAAGAAAGGGAGAAATAATTGGCTAAGTTAAGAGAAAATTTTAATAAGCTAAAGCAGTGGTATGTGGAGTAGGAAAGTAAAATAAAAAAGTGTTGTGGCTAGATATTGCAAAAGAAGACGATAAAGTGGCATTCTTTGTAGGCAGATTTGAGACAAAGGAAGTATAACAGACTGAAGGAGGAACTCAAAGAAATTGAGTTTGAAAGGAATGTGTTATTTGGTGTATAAGAAGCCATAATTATTGAGGAAGAATTTATAGACAATTTGTAGGAGGAAGAAAAGGTAGTTAAAGCCTCAGAAAAGAAAGATAACTATACTTTTGAATTTGACATTTTGTGTATGTATGAAGTTTTGGCAGGTAGTGATCAGTGCATGATTGGTGTATTTGTGCATGCTAGTGAGGAAAGTAGACCTCGAGGAGATGATTGAAATGAAAAATTTTTGTGAGCATATGCCTAATAAATTTGAAAAGGTCAAAGTTAATAAGGAAGTTGTTATGCTAGAGGAATTCGAAGGAGTACCATCCTTGATTTTTTATTTAAAGGAGGATGAGATAACATCATCTACTTCGATGATGATGGAGGAACATTATACAAGAATAGAAGTTGAAGCAACATAAAAAGGTGAAGCGACACTTGAAGAAGGAGAAATATTTTAGGAAGATATGCTCTAGGAGATTTCAATTGGAAGTCTCATGCATGTGGAAGGAAACATAAGTGAAGATGAGGAGGAATGATTACAAAGGGATGTAAGCATAAAGGACATGGGGATAATTCCAATTAATTTGAATTGTTTGAAGAATTAAACTTCTTGGAGAAGAGGATATAAAGCCAAAAACTGCATATTCCAACTGCAAAATCAGAGTTAGAGGAAGAAGAAACCTTGTTTAGAAGTGATGAAAGGTTGTATACAAGATGTAGACAACATATTGATAAAGGGATGTACAAGCTAAAATTTAAATATATTTTTATAACTCTTGTGAAAGAAGAGGATATGCAGCAGCCTTAGAACAATGACAATAGTGGAGTTCAACCAAAATTGGATATTGATGAGGTGATAGAGGAAATGTGGATTTTGATGAGGAAGACATCCAGAAGAAGGTACACCAAAAGGAGGAGGACAACTAGAAAATAATTCTAGTTGACTAAAACAACATGCATCAGTATAGCAAAAGGATAGCAACAACAAAAAGTATGGAGACCTGGAGAACTGGAAACAATAAAGCAACAGCAACACAGCAAGGAGAAATATCAACTACAAACAAAAGTTTGGGACCCAGGAGGATTTTTCATCAACATATGGAAGCACATGGTCAGGAGACCATGATTCTTTTTTACCTTCGGAGTTTTATGCAGGAGAATTCAACTTCAAAGTCAAAATTGTATTTTGACTAGACTAGGGGTCATTTCTTTACCAAGGGAGTTGGTTCCCTAAGTGAGTGCTTTTGTTTAAATTATTTGATTTCTAGAAAATATGTAATTAAAGGAGGAAATTGGAATCAAATTTATTCATTAGGGTGGATATCGAGAATATTTGAGTGAGTTGGAGATATTTGAGGGTAGTTGGATTCCTTGAAAGATTTGTGGATCTAGAAAATCCTAGATTGGAGGTTTAGGTGAAGAAAAGGTTGATTTGAACTAAATTAGTTCATAATCCTTTAGTATTTAATAATGTAAAAGAATGATGTCCATGGGTGGTAGCACAATTGGAAAAAAAGATGTTGGCAAGACCATGTGTATCCAATAGATTAAAAGTTCAATCCCCCCAGACATGTATCACCAACCGAACTTAAAAATAAAAATAAAAAAAATAAATGTAAAAGAATGATGTATGTAGAAGTGTGCAAGGGGGAATTTGAGACGATTTGAGGGTCGAATAAGGTCTCAAGGCTGAGAGGGATTTTATTGTAAATCGAGATGAGAAGGCATTTTATAATTATTTATGTACTTAATAGAAGAATTACCCAATCTTGAACAATTTGTATTTTGATGTGTTATCAGGCCCTATAAAAGATATCATATCAAATAGAAGTCAGTATGTTGTAGGTATTCCAAAAGCTCAGGAGGGACCAACGCATACATAGAGTGCACGACAGTAGGAGGTGAGACCAAAAGGAGTGAAGAGCCTTAGAAGGCAGAGGGTTCATTAAAAAATGCAGAGGAATTAAGACAGAAGCAACATTAGAGCCACAACAAAAGCATGGTGGAAGAATAAGCTCAAGAGAGATAAGTGTTGATCGTTGATCAATGAAGGATCAACAATCCATTAACCATAATTCATTGGAGTATTTTTTAGAGTATTGAGCATTTATTCCAAGCATAAGGAAAGAATAAAGGCTGAGGACTAAGATCGAAGCGTAAAGCATCGAGGAGCGACACACCACTTAGTTTTTTTTAAGTCTCGACGGAAGTCCGCCACTTGGCAGTGTCGGGAGATGGGACTTGATAGAGCTAGGAGATGGAGTTTGATAGCACCAGGCTAGATGGAAGTCTATCACTTGACAACACCGAGAGACGAGACTTGACAAAGCCAAGAGATGTAAGTTGACAACATCAGATTGGAGGTTACACCCCAAAAGTATAATGGAGAAGGGCCTGAGGAGTAGTTGGGATTTAGAGGCCAGGAAAACGTGGCAAGTGGACCCTACCCAAAATTTTATAAATTCACCTTTGCATCGCGTCAGGCTATCATGAGTGGGTCGAAGATATGATATAAATATTCTGAGTAGGTCCAACTTGGAGGGTTTCAACCCCATTAGTTTTTGTAGACCATTTTCACTATTGCATCAGGATATTAAAGGCAGGTCAGAGGCATTAGTTGATTAATGAAGAAAGGTCAGCATAAAAGAGTGGGCCTATGTGGCAAGTGGGCCACCTGGAAGGGATTTAGCTCGGAAGTTTGAAAAATGAGCACTTAAGGAAAGGCCAACATTGGGACCTCCAACATTTTATGCCCTTGGTTATGAAGCAAGACTCCAAGGTAGTGGAAAATGAGAAAGGAGCTGGAATATGGCGTAAGGTTTAAGAGGACCAAGGTTAAGAAATGTTGTGCTCCTGTGTATTACAAAGAAGCTCGGTTGGAATGGTTCTTTGGGGGTTGACTGTGATTCATAAGTTTGATTTATTGATATGAACAAGAATTTACCATAGTGGTTTACTTATGGGTTGGCTATGCCTTGTATGTAAATTTTGGCTTCGAGGGATATATGAACAACTCTTGAACTCAGTGGTTTTTGTATCACCCTTTCGAATCCTCCCACTCTATATTTTATAAAGGAATTTATATCCTATAAGGTGACTGTGAATAAGGTTGAAGGAAGTGCGTTTTTGGAGAAAATATGGGCATTGTGGTTTTTTAAAGCAGGCTCAAAATTTGGGCTTGCATAAGAAACTCTCATTTTATTTCCATGATTCGCAAAAGGGGAAAGCCTAGGAATGGAGGTAGAGGAAGAGGTTGTTTTACTTAGACCTACTAACATGGTCCAAGGGTAGATAGATTCAATGAGGTTCTCCAACTTCGTATTAGACATATGGTGGCTGAGATGGAAGTCAATTAAATTGGAAATATAGGTGATGGTCAATGTGCATTGTGTAATCTATTGAGAAGGCACCTGAGAGATCAGGAAACTGTTTTCAAGGTCATGGAGCACTATATCCCAAACTTAGACTTCCACCTTGTCCGAGTAAGGTATTCCTAGCATGTCTTGGTTGGAGCGTTGGGAATCCAATTTCCCCCTCCTCCCCTATCTCTTGTGACTTCCAATTCTCCTGATAGCGCGGCCTCTCCCTCTTCGAGTCCCCATAATTAGTTCTTCATGGCGCTCAACCTCCTAACTAGGGGGTGCCAGACCAACAAAACGTGTGGAGAGAAACTCAAAGAAATCATTATTGTTGAACAATGTAGGGAAGGAGTGTGCCACTATTAGGCAGGAAGTTGTTGCTGACAAGCCGAGGGAAGAAAATTCGTAATAGGTTATTGCTACCGCAACTAGCTTCATAGGAATGAATGTTGAATGGGAAAGACCTCCTTGGCTACCAGAAGGTTATGACGACCCCTTCTGTTAGCTTCCAACATGCTCAGGAGTTCCCTCAAGAACTAGGAAAGAAACCACCAACTTCCTTCAATATTTTTTCATGTTTTCTTGTCATGGCACTATGTAAGTTTCAGTTTTCCCAAGATCTATTTTTGCGCCGAGAGCTGTGCTACAACCTAGATTGGGGAGATGTGTAGGAGTTAAGGATATTGTAAGAAAGATTGTATATCAACATTTTTAAAATAATTTATTTTAATTAAATTTATAATATTTTTAAATTAAATTTAAAAACAAAACGATATGGCGGAGATGTAGTGGTGTAAAATAATGATTTTGTATCCAAATTTAAAATTAATTAATAAACACATAAAAACTTAATACTAACAATATAACAAAATTCATAACCATGAATATTGACCCCCATTTTACCATGGATATTATGAAATTATAAATATGTTTTATCACAATACCATGTGCCATTAAGACATGCCCAAAAACCATAACTCATTTCAAAATACAAATATTTTATTTTAATTTTATTTATAACATTTTTAAAATTAAATCTAAAAGCATAAAAGTATGGAGGGACATGTTGTAATGTAAAGTGAACATTTTGACTCATTCAAAATAAAATAGGAATAAGAATAAATTAATAAATATAATTATCAATAAAACATTTTGACTTGTCGAATTGCATAAAACTAAAATAAAATAAAAATATAAAATTGATAATTATAATTATAATTATTATAACTAATAATAAAACTAACCTAACTCCATCTTAACTCCAGGAGGGACCAAATTTATTGAGATGTAAACCTCTTTTAAAGTGAAAAGAGATTCGATCTCTCTCACAATTGGTAGATCCAGAGTTAATATGGATCTAGGATGATTTTTTTTTTACAATATCTCTCTATATATAACATCATTGTTATGCATATCACATTAAAAGATCAAATTAAAATATTATACCACCTGTCAAAGTGTGTGTCTATGTTACCAGTCTAGATCTATTTGAACCATGGATTTACCAAGCACCCAAAGGGATCAAATCTCTTGATATGCATACCACTTTTAAAGTGAAAAACTTTAAAAAAAATGTTTGCACCTCAAGGTATTTAATTCGTCTAAGTTTTTGGTAATTTTGTGGTTCAAATGGTTTCATGTGTAATTTTGTATTACTTAAATTGCATTTTCTAATGCTTAAATGGATAAGATTCCTTGAAAGTACCATTGGGAACTTGAATTTTGTAGAGTGCACAACTTAAAAGTTACAATTCCAACAATTTTTTGCTATATTTTTGAAAAAAATGACTAAAAAATATAGTGAAAAAGGGTCAAAACTTAAAATAAGATTTAAAAAATATTTTAACCATAATAATTTATTTATTTAAGTTGATTTATAAACATATATGCATAATTGAAATTAGATTTTTTATTTATGAGGTACATTGTACATATTAAAATGTTTTTATGTTATTAATATATTTCTAAATACATATCAATATTATTAAACCTTGGATAATGAAATATTTTATTTATTTTTTTATTTTTTTGTTCTGTGTAAAACTAATTCTATTAACAAAGAAGAGGAATATTTACAATGAAACCGAAGTCAGTACACTACTCTGATACTATGCAGAGCTATTAGGAAAAGCAAGTAAGAGGACAGAGATCTGAACTCACGCAGGGGACTGGGATGTTACTCTTTTGGTACTCCATGGTAAGCAAAACCATCAAAAACACATAGAAATCCACCACATAGTTTGCATAACAGACTTGCCCGGTGATTGCCATAGCTTATCCAAAAACGATGCCCATGCGAGCACGCTAACCATCCTGTGGATCTTCCACAATGCGACACCATCCCAATTCTAGCTCATCCGTAGCTGGAGCAGCGATCTGCTCAGAGGGGCCGGGGTCGATTGGCACCATTTCCTCATCCTGAGTGCTGCATCCAGGGGTAGTTGGAGCCTGTTGAGGCACCAAGCCAATTCTCAACTGAGTAGACGGAGAAGGTCCAGAAACAGCCCCCGAACCTCCCGGATGAGAGTCTGAGTCCTCCATCTGAGGAGTCTCATGGAAAACCACTGTAATGTGAGCCGTTATTCGAGGCTGATGCAAGGAACTGTTGGAAGAGAAAATAGCAGAACCAGACGAGGATGGAGGCCCACGTGGCAATTGGAGGCACAAAACCGCCCTCTTCCACTTCGGGTGCAGGGGTAACGACGAGCAAGCAAATCACTAGAGGGGGCAGGCGAGTCTGAGGACGGGCTTGACGGTGCGCGCCGAGGTTGACCTCTTCGGCATCCCATTCGTTGTCGAAGTCGAGCCATCTCAGAGGGAGTACTGGAAAGATAACGGACGGGCTGTGCAGTAGCTAGACGAGCAAAGCCACACAGACGCAGGGGCCACGGAGGGAACCTACTAGAACCTTTCACCAACAGAACCAAATTGTGCACAGAATGATACCTTCTAGGATGTAAACAAGCGACCCGTGAATTGACAATACCTATCTCCCGCCACCCAGTATCATGGACGAGACCCGAGACCACATAGTTAAACAGAGGAACAGAGGTGATGAACACTCAATTCAGGACCCCCCCATCTAAGCTTAAGGCCAGTCCAGTGACCAGGTGATGACGAACCAACACTAAAACCTCCAGATTGTGGTAAAAGACCCCACAGAGAAGAGAGAGGTGTAGCAGGAGCTGCCCTGAAATGGCCGAACGATGCTTCAGACAGGCTATTCCGAAAAAATGCCAAGAGACTTCGAACATAACCCAGGCTGAGATCAGAGCAGAGGCGAGAGTATGAGCCCTGTGATACAGCTCGAGAGGCTTCACCTTCAACCCCGAACAGAGCCCCACTTTAAACCTTCCAGGCATATCTCGAGAAACTCCTTCCATAATTGCAGCATTGAAGACTACCATCATCACTCGTAGGTTGAAGCATGCGGAGGGGAAAGTCGTCACAGAGGACATGGATAACGAACCTTGGCCACCTGACTGATATCCACTATAACCAGCCTTGCGCATATGCCATGCACCTATCCACTTGCCGATATTTAACACAGTGTACTGGGTGGGCAGGTGTCGTGCTGCCTCGCCCCACCCCCGTCTTGTCACCGTTATTGCCACCTTATTCACCCGCATCCGGGGGAAATATTTTATTTATTACCCATATTGGATATTTATATTATTATTAATATTTTTGAATGCTACATATCAATTTTCTATTAAAACTTGAATGAATTACATGTCTTCCTCTTATTAGAAAGTAACCCAATTATTTTACTTTCTAGTACTTCTTTATGGGCATTGAAATATTTTACTATGATAAACACACACACACACACACACACATTCAAACGATTTATTTAAGTCTTATATTGCATATAAAGCAAATATAAGGTTTTTTTGAAACTACTTTATCTTTCTAAGGTGGATATAAAATTATATTACTTAAGACATCAAATTATTATATTTGAGGCTCTTAGAATAAAGGTGAAATATTTTTACCACATCTCATTGATAATGGGTTGATGTTTTTAATTAAAACTAACAAAATGTGTACATTCGCTTTTGTTTTTATTAAAGACACAAAGTTTTTATCTATTTATTTACATTATATTTTATTTTTATTTTAAAGGTGACATGTGTCAACTCCACATTGAGCATGGATAAAATCACACATTGTTGTCATTCTAGGTTATAGAATGCACCTCTCGGCACAACAATGAACCGAGTGATCACAATAAGAGTGAGAATATTAATGTTTTATAACGCTTTTAGTTAAAACTAATAAGGTATGTATATTCATTTATGTTTTTATTATAGCCAACAAAGTTTTTTTTATTTAAAGTATGTTTTATTTTTATTTTAAATGGGACATGTGTCAACTCCATGTTGAGCACAGACAAAATCACACATCGTTGTTATACTAGGTTGTAGAATGTGCCTCTCAGCGCAACAACGAACCGAGTGATCATATTGGGAGTGGGAATATTGACATTTTATAATGCTTTTAATTAAAACTAACAAAATATTTATATACATTTCTGTTTTAATTATAACCGACATAGTTTTTTTATCCAGTAATATATATATATATATATATATATATATATATATATATATATATATATATATATATACATATAAAGGGTACACATGTCAACTCCACATTAAACATGGACAAAATCGCACATGCCCTCATATTGAGCCATAGAATGCGCCTATTGACGCAACCAATATAGATCCATCTTAACCACAGATATACCAAGCATTGAGATAGATCAAATCTCTTGATATGCAGACCACTTTTAGAGTGCAAAACTTTGAAAAATGTATGCACCTCAAAACTTGGAAAATTGTTTGCACCTCAAGAGATTAAATCACATTTTTTAATGCTTAAACATATACAACTCCTTGAAAGTCCCCTTGGGCACTTTGTAGACTACACAACTTAAAATTTGCAATTCCAACAAATCTTTGCTAGATTTTACTAAAAGAATGACTAAAAAATATACTGAAAAATGGCCAAAACGTAAAATAAGGTTTTAAAATATTTTAACCATAATAATTTATTTTTTTAATTGGTTTATATGCATAGTTGACATTGAGATATTTTATTTATGAACCATATTGTCCATATTAAAATGTTTTTATGTTATTAAATATATTTTTAAATACATATCAGTATTATTAAACCTTGGATAATGAAATATTTTATTTACTACTCATATTAAATGTTTTTTATTATTATTGATATTTTTTTAATGCCACATGGAAGGAGAGTGATGGACGAAGCTCTGAAATCCTTGCGGTAGCTAGGGTTTTGCCTTAGTCAACTAATCTATGCTTAGATCACATGGAACTCTTTGTAGCTCTCTTATGCAATTTGAACAATGGTGAATCTTTGTGATCTAGAAGACATTATCTTTTGCAGGAATGGTTTCTAGTTTGACAAGCTCTTCTTCGGTTTCGTATAGTGCCATGCTGAAATCCGGATTTGCTCTTCTGGTAGTTCAAGAAGTTCCTTCCCTCAATGTTCCTTTGGAGGAAGAAGCTTTTAGTTGTGAAAAATATTTTTTGGAGCGAGGTTCAGTCTACAGGTTTAATAGGTTTTGGTTGCGGTTGATTGATTTGCACAAATGTATCTATGAGACATGGAAACCTCTCTTGATGGATGATATGAATATTTATCCTATGGATTAGGGTTTTTTGTTGTTTCTTTTTATAATATCGAGGATAAGAAGGCCAATTGTGAATCTGGGTTGTGGTTCTCGGGTAGTATTGGTATCTTCATGCAACCGTGGTCTCCCGCCTTTGATCTAGTTATGGCATCAATCTCCACGACTCCAGTTTGGGTAAGGCTTTTGAATCTTTCCTTGCATCTTTGGAATCTCCCATCATTATCCTCTATTGGGAATACATTAGGGAAGTTTTGTTGTCATAGCCTAGAAACTAATTTTTTTATAAGACTACTTATTCTTGAATATGTGTGGAGATGGACTTCAATAATAGTTTTCCTGCTGAGATTAATTTGATGGCTCCTAACTATGTCTAGGTCCAAAATATCAATTACGAAAATGTTTCATTCCAATGTAGAGCATATTATGAAATTAGGAATGTAATAAAAAACTGCCCCAGGTGTTTGTAGAACAATAAAGATCGCAAAAACAAATCCGAAGGCCCAAATGGTGGGAAGGAGCTTGAGGTGATCACTATGCGATATACAAAGAAAAAGAGTATCATGATAATAAATAATTTGAAGTTAAGCAGAAAGAAAATATTGTCAAAGAAAATGCATCAAAGACAAAAAAAAATGAGGCAGAAAAAACACATGCCAATGAGGATCCTCCGGACTCAACGAAAGTGGAAAAGTAGCAAGCCCTCACGGAAAATGAAACCCTTCCTAAATTCACAAGGAATAACGCTGGAAATGCAACATCTTAGGCAGATCAAGTGGATGAGGAAGAACTCAAAAATAACAACTCTCACTTGCTGAAAAATTACCCATCGGAATTAGCATAAAACATGGGTTAGATTCAAGTTGGGAGGAAAAGAAAAAGTATTTCGCTAAGGAAAACTAAAAGTTATACTAAATCAAATCAAAAGTAGTGAAAAATGGAATGTAAATGTGTTTGGATATTAGGGTTTTTTTGGAAAAAAAATTAGTTGGAAAGGAACTGAAATTTTTGTATCATGGGGTACTCGCTTGAGGGTTTGAATTGAACTTTTAGTATCAATCTCACACTTGCAAGAAAGAATAAAATATGTAAAACTTCTGGCCTTGTAACAAAATTAATCTTTAATACAAATCTCTACATGTTTCTTTAATATGTATATATATCATTTTTCTATAAAATCTAATGAATTATACATTTCCCTCTTAATAGAAAGTAACTCAATTATTTTACTTTTAATTAATTCTTCCATATGGGCATTGAAATATTTTACTATGATAAAAACACACACATGCATTCAAACAATTTATTTAAGTGTTATATTGCAATACACACACACACACACACATATATCTTTAGAAAGTTGATTTAAAATTATATTACTTAAGATTGACATTGAAATATTTTATTTATTGCTCAGTAAAGGTGAAATATTTTTACCATTCATATTGGGTTGTAATATTAACCAACCTAGATCTATCTTAACTCTGGATCTAACAAGGGTCTAGAGGGATCAAATCTCTCTCTTGAGGTGCAAAACTCTTTTACAGTGAAAAGAGATTTGGTCCCTCTCAGGGCTTGGTAGATCCAGAGTTAAGATGGATCTAGGTTGGTTTAATTATTAGCCTTTAAATAGACCATATTAGAGAAAAATAACATGGGAAAAGACCATGGGACAAGAGAATTTTATATTTTATATTTTTTATGTTTTTATTTTATTTTTGATTAAGTCAAAATGTTAAACATTACAACAGCTTCCCCATACAACTATACTTGGCTTAGCCAAACACAAAACCAAGTAACCATAATGAGAGTGAGAATATTGACATATAATCACACACACAACTCTCATACTAAGTTATGGAATGCACTTCTTTGCAAAATCAAATTTTAAATAAAAATAAAAATAATATTATTTTTTATATATAAGTGTAAAATTTATATAACTATAAATAATATTATTAAAAACCAACATAAATCTATTTTAAATCGAAATTTACCAAATTTTATAAGAAAAATAAATTTTTTTTAAAATAAAAATTTTCACAAAATTTATATTAAAAAAATTACATCTTAAAAAATTTAATCCTTTCAAACATTTATAAATCAAAAATTAAAATAAATCCATACTCATTAATATTATACCAATATAAATAAAAAAAATTAAATACCAAACTCTAATCTTTTCATTATATATAATAATAATTTATTTATTTAATATAATATTTGTGAATAAAACGATAAATTAAACCACGTGTGAATACAAAGTACTTTAAAACATTTAAAGCAATGTCCGACTTGCTTTATGTCAAGCAAAAAGAACTAAATCAATTGCATAATGTGGCGTTGTCATTTGATATAAAACAAAAAGCGGTTAAATGGCATCGGGTGGGTTCCACTCCACTATAGATTGTCATGAAATATTAAGAGGTGTTTACTTGTAAAACAATTTAAGATTTCTTGTAATTTGATTGGTTTTTACTACCATCAAATTATTATTTTATTTTAATATTAATCGCAATTTAAATAATGGCGTGCGATGTTACATCCTCCTTTAAGGATTATCTAAAAGATTTTAACTAGCTCAATAAAGTATATTTAACTAATTTATATTTACAGAGATGTGAATATTTTTATAAAAATATAGTTAAAGAAATATTTTCTCTCTGAGTGGTAAAGTCTATGAAAGAATACATAGGCATATATATTCTATTTTTTTTGGATTGAATTTATAATTTTTTAAAATATAATATTTTTTTGGATTTGAGCTTATGATTTTTTAAGGAGGAAACATCACATGTGCTTAAACCATTAACTCTATTAAAGTTATATTTAGGAAAATATAGAATATGGTTATGTTTTTTAATAGTAATTGGAGAAATGTAAATATTTTTACAAAAATATAGCTAAGGAATTTCGTGGAATGATTTGACTGGGAAAGCATACATACTCTATCCCACTCTCCATTTGAACCTATGACCTCTCAGAAAGAAACACATGCTCTTAACTATTAAGTCCACTCAAACTATATTTAAATAAAGAATATGATTATGTCTTCTTCTTTTTCTAAATAGTAATTTAAAAGATTCTGTACATAGAAATTAGAGTTAGCTCCTCAAGGGTGGCAACAATAGTGACTTCTTTGTTACTTTTTAGTATTGCAGTAGTTGTAGGTGTTAGAGGTGAAGCATTGGATGTTAAGTTGTGTGCCTGTCCATTAAGAAGTCTTTTGAGCTTTCTCTTAAGCTGTGTGCCTCTCCATCAAGAAGTCTTTTGAGTTTTCTCTTAGATGATTTTGTCTTATGGTTTGAACCTACTATTATCAAAATAAAGTCTACATTGAAGGTAACATGTTTTTTTATCCAGTGTTTGAGTCTAATTTCAGTCAACACATGCCAAGAGTATATGGTCTTCACCACCTTTGCTTAAATTTACATAAATGCATATCTTGGCATCAATATAAGGAAACTATAATGTTTGATTTTTAAAGTTATAAAGATGAAAGTACCCAAATAATTGTCAATTACTATTAATGTTTATTTTTTTTTAAAGCTTGGCAGAACTACATTTTCATCATGTCCAATATATCACCCGATCAAGGTGGGGAATTGAACTAGTGACTTCACATCAAAAAGTGTCTTAACAGAGCACCCGATCACCGTCTATCCAAGACTCCATGGACCCAATTACTATTATTATTAATACTACCTAATATTCCAAAACAATTACCTAACAACTTAACTCCTATAAGACCACCATTAAAACTTATGTATTAGGGATGAGCTTTTATTTCCAAAATTTTAGTATCATCTAGAAAGCAAGGTTCATTACATAAATAAATTAATGGCAGTTGTGAGTGAAGGAAAGTTTCTTTAAAAGAGAAAGTTCTAATGCTATGATAATAGTTTTTATTTATATTCTAAACTCTTAATCATAAAGATGTTATTTTAAAAAAGAAAGTTTTTAATGTTATGCTAATGATTTTTATTTATATTCTAAATTCTTAATCACAAAGATCTTAATCTTCTTTTCTATTAATATATATATTTATATATTGTGTGTGTGATGATAATGATGATTAACGTTTACTAAGACCAATGTGATCTATCAAACCTCAAGAAAAGAGAGTCTAATTGTCATTCTTCAAAATCTTGTTTCTGTGATTAAGGAGCGGGGAAAGAAGCGTTCCAAGATCACTATAGTTGGGTTGGCTTAATAATTCAAGAAGATTGGAGGTGTGGTTGATGATAGGGAATTGAGAGTAGATGTGGGCAAGAGAAGGGTAGTCTAAAAGAAAGTGTTTTTCATCTTCCACCTTCTTAGTATCACAGATTTGACAATTTCTATCGTCCCAGGGAGTCTTGGGAGTAGACCACCGCCTGGTCTTACTTCGAAGCTCATGAGAGTTATTTCTAATCCTAGCGATGTTCATTTTCTTCTTAGTGCTAGTCAACATAGAGATATAATTCTGGTTATTAAGGGTGGGGTTGATCACCTCCTTATAGTATCTTAGCTTCTTTTTACCCTCTAGCTCTATAGCATCCTACATCTTGTCCCTAACATGAGAGGTGATATTATGTTTGATATTGTCCTTGCTTCCCATGATGATCTCCTCCTCAACACCCTAAAGGTTGAGCCAAGGCTGAGCATCCTAATGCCACCCGCGCTTGAGGCGCAGGTGGGGGTTTTGACTAAAGTTAGAAGCAACTTTTGGGAGCCTCTTGGATTCCACATTCTGAAGTTTTGTCTTATACATCAAATATCTAAACATAGCCACACTTTCAATGGGGGACAAACCAACTTCGATCAAGAGGATATGATAGGAAGTATTTCTCTTGATCTTGAGGTTATAGGTAGGTTATGAATTGCTTTAGGATCATCTCAATCTTTCTCCACGACTTCCTAGATATACTGCACCCCCAAACTTCACATCTGTGTAAGATAATAAGGGTGACGAGAGTCTCAAAGATGAACCTTTTTTTTTTACTCCATATATATATATATATATGAGTAGTCTAACTTATAGACGCAATGATTTTTTTCATGACATTTTTTCTGGTTAATTTTAATTAAAATCGGACAGTTTTTTTTAAAAATTTGAGTTTAAATGGTTTATTCTGCATAATTAGAGTGCCCTAAAAAAATTTCAGAACACTAAATCTATTTATACATTCAAAAATGTATTTTAAATAATAAAAATATCAAAATTGTATTAACAAATTTTAATAAATTTAAGTGAAAACCTATTTTATTTATATATAGTTTGGATTAATTCAATATATATATATATAAGAACAACTATCACATCCATCTGAAAACCTTGAAATTAGAAAAATAAAAAGACCATGGAAAATATATTATAATCATCCCTCACATACAAATAAAATTGAATATAAATATCTGACCTTGTCTCTTCAAATGTTTCAAGTGATTGTGAATGTGCATTGTATTGCCCCATAGGAAAGGGTGTTGGTTACTGCGGAGTGCAGATGTGACCAACTTTTAGTGTACTCGACCATGAAACCAGGAAAGACAACGGGGAGGAAAATAGAAATGAAGGGAATATATTCTTAAAAGTCGGGAATATTAAATAAATACTAAAATATACAATTTAGATATCGATAATAGCTTAAAGAATTAGAGACACATAATTACATAAGTCGAAAGTTGTAATGAGGAGTGACGTTCGCATTTCATTATTGATCCCCATACCAATTTTTAAATGAAACTTAGAATGATCAAAGTGGAATAAGTGACGTAAAAGAGGAGTCAAGTAATAATGATATTTCAACGATCATGATTAAGGGGCTCTTCTACTTAGAAAATGGTTGAAATTTATATAAAGCAACTTTTTAAAATAAGGAAATTAGATGATGGATGTTGGTTATGGTGTTTTATATGACTTTTTAAGATAACCTAATAATTTGGTATCAGAGAGCTTCACATCAAAGGATGAGATTTAATTTAATTTTAACATTTTTTTAATTTAATTTATAAATTATAAATTATAAATGATATAAAATGAGGAACCGTCATCTATGATGTATCTATGATGTATGTAAGATGTATTTTTTTATTAATTTTTTTTAATAAAGAAGAATTTTAATTAAATTCATTCTCATTATATTATAATAAATAATTATAAAATTGGTCTTTAATAAAAATAAGTTTTTGAAAAATATAAAAATGAAAAATAATATTATAAATAATAAATATATATATAATGTATAATTAAGATATGGTTGTGATTGGAAATTTTAAAAATTTTAGTCGTTGTCTGAAGTGACTTTATTTTGGTGTTATTACTGCAAATATATTAAATAATAGGGAATTTCTACAGTAAAGTTTTTCCCTCTTCTAATATCATGTCATTACTTTAGATCTCTCAAGTTTGCTGGTCTTCGTGAGGCCACTCTCGGGGTACCCTTTGTCTACAAGTGAAAGTTATCTACTTTATCTCTACACCCACAACCATAATTCAAGATCTATCAGGAATCCCTTTTGTCTCAATGCAACTCCTACATGGGGGTAGGCAACTTTAGAAAGTGATTTTGTTCAAAGATTACAATAACCAAGGACGCCTCAACCTATCTAGTCTCAATATTGAGTGGAGAAGCCAAAATTTGGTGTCCACCCTCTTCCTCTTAGTCACACTCCTTTAAGGATGCTCTAAAGCTAGGGTTCTCACAACCAACTCCCAAAAATCTCTCACGACCAGCCTTCACTACAGAACAAGCAAAAGATATTCCAAATCTAGGAGTGGAAGACTCCCAATTCAATCTTCTTTGCTTAGCTTATGAACATAATGCCACAATTTGTTGTTTTAATGGGCTTTGTCCACGAGCATATGTGCTTCGGGATTGGGTGCATCCAGTTTGGTCCCCAAATATGGATTTGTATTTTTGTTTAAAGGGATTTTTTGTGGTTTATTTCAGAAATTGAGAGGATAGTCAAAGAGTTTTTTTATCAAGGGCTTTGGTTTTGGGGCTGCTTTGGGCTCTCCTTCATCCATGGTTTCATGAATTCAACCCTTTATCTATGACAAATCTTGCCACTCCAATTTGGGTAAGACTTCCTAATATGGTCATTCATTTGTTAACTAGATATATTACCTATTGTAGGAAACTCCCTGGGTTGTTTTATTATGATAGATACAAATACAATTGGAAGGGGTATTGTAACCTTTGCATCTCAACTATGTCAAAATAGACCTCAGTAAATGGTTTCCTGATAGGATCCTCATCAATTAGAATGGCCAAACCTTTTTGCAGACTATGGATTATGAAAACACATTTTTGTTGTAGGTCTTGTCAACAGCTAGGTCATCTCTAAAATGCTTACCCTTCTTCTCAAGGGGATTCTCACCCCCTTGATGCCGAGAAAAAGAATCAAGGATGGAAAGACCCAAAAGGATAAAAAAATCCTCAACTCACAAGCAAGACAACATGCACCAACAAAAATCATCCACGACCAAATCTAGTCCTTCGACCTCAGTTCAACCCCAAGCAACACCATCTCATCCCACAGACTCTATGGTC
This sequence comes from Pinus taeda, assembly GCA_000404065.3. NCBI lineage: Eukaryota > Viridiplantae > Streptophyta > Pinopsida > Pinales > Pinaceae > Pinus > Pinus taeda. The sequence goes on from APFE030771533.1 coordinate 147,407, forward strand.
CCTCCTCTTCCTTTGCCATCTCACCACTCTTGTCCAAATCCCATGGATGGAGAAAAAATAGATACAACCATGATCTTGGTTTCATCTGCAAGCAGGAATAAACATCTTCATGAGTTAGATCATTCAGACAGTGATAAGGTAGTAGCCACCATTGCAGACCCTTTGGAATGGAAATGCCTCAAGGAAATGCAACCATTGTATCCATGTCATATGCTCCCAACAACTTGGGATGGATTAACATTCACAAGAAAAAAGGAAGAAAAAGCCTTCAAAAACCCTATGATCATGCCCAGGCTCAAAGACCATAAGTATATGTATTTTGTATTTTCAATCTCTAGTTAGTTTGTCTTCTTGTTTTAGATTTGGTCAAGTTTCCCTAATAACCAATTAATCTAAACTTCTCAACTTTACATGTAATCTCGTATTCAAAAGATTATACAATTTTTACTTCAGTGTATATATAAACACCTTTACTATTATGGTTTTCACCACTAATTTTTTTAAAAAGTTATTGAACTATGAATTAAAGTAAAATTACTTTCCCATATAATATTAATATTAAAAGTAAGGAAACTTCAAATAAAAAGATGAGTATCATTAATCCAATTAATATTATAAATTTTTCAAATTCATCAATGGTATATTTTTTATATTATTTTTTTAATTTGTCCCACCACCAATCTCATTGGGTAAGTTATGAATATTGTTTTTAATGTCAACACAATTTTTAAACTTACAATATTGAAATAATCTTTGTAATATTTCAACTTTCTCTCATTAATAATTTTATGTTATATTAAAATTGATCATTAAACTTCATAAAAATCCAAAATTTCATGATTTAATTGTCTTAAGTTGCATCTTAATAATGAATCTAAACCTCAAACTCTTTAATCATACTCCCTATAATAACTATAAAAAGCCCATGCCTTCAGATCAAATAATCAAATCACACTTAATATTTAAAAAAATTAATATATATATATATAATCACATGCTTAAACATTTGTTTCAATTGTGTTTTAAAATAAAATAAGTGAATCATTCATGTTCGGAAAAGAATAAATAATTAAATGTTGAATTTTCAACATTTTGAAAAGGGAAAAAACTAAATATGAGATGATTATGGATTCCAATGAAAATTAAAAATGTAATTAAATGTTGAATTTTCAACATTTTGAAAAGGGAAAAAACTAAATATGAGATCATTATTGATTCCAATGAGAATTTAAAAAGTAATTATGTTTGAGGTTTTGGTATTCTTCTTAAAAAAAGTAATGATATTAGATATTATTTAAGATAAAATGAAACATGTTATATTATGTTGAGAGACGTATTTTATAATTTAATATGTAAGGGATATATAAGTATGTTTATCTATTTTCATCTTATAATTTTTTGGTTAATGTCAACCAAAATAAATTGACCAAAACAAAAATAAAAATTTAAAAAACCATATATTTATATTGAATATTTCTAACAAAGAATTCCATCACATTACCTAAATTATCAAATAACAAATTATTGTGTCTAACACTTCGCCTTTGAATTGCATCAATTTACCTAAAATTGATTTGTTGATATGTTGAGAGATGATGGATATGGACATTGTCGTATTAAGTATATGATAACAATAGTTGAACATGGATATGGAAAAATAGGAACTTCGAATGCCAAAGTTGGTAGAGTCGAAGAACACGGTGATAAGAAACCTAAAAGATAATTACTATGGTTACTCAGGATTTATGGAATGATTTATAATATAAAAATTTTAGTATTATATTATTTTTGATTTTAAACTTTTGTGGTTTATGTTGATTTTGATAAAGTCTTTCGGATTAATCACATCATAAATTGTTGGTCAACATTTCAAACCATCTAATGTGGTTCATCTTCAGTGGGCAAATAATAGTTATTAGTGAGTGTTAGGTCAAAGTGACTGCTTCCAAAAGAGGTGAAAAAAGTTGTAGCATTTACAATCCATTATTCTACATTGTAAGTAAATATTGAATCTATGCATATGTGAATTCACAAGATAACGTTTTCTTTATACATGAATTCTCAATTTTAGTTGATTCTTGTTATGGCATTTTATAAATTAATGCATCTACTAAAGAAAATATCTACTGCAAATAAAAATCGATTGTGAATTGTCGTAAATTTAATGGTACTTCTATTACATAGGTTTAATTTGAATGAATATTAATTATCTCATACATTTCACAGTTCTTTTATTATATATGTTGAATTTGAATGGATCGTAAATTTACCTTCAACAAAATGTTTTACCACATTAAAATTCCAAATTATGTAAAATTTTAAACACTTTTATTTTTTACTAAAGCCAGTGCCATTTCTTATATCATAGGAAAAATGTTAATTGGATGCAAAGAATGGAAAATCTTGCTCCAAAATCTTTGAATATTTTTTTAATTAAAT
>APFE030771536.1:0-38341 GCA_000404065.3 Pinus taeda
ATATACTCACCTCCTCTATAAGTTCTCAAGACTTTGATATGCAGCCCACTTTCGTTTTCCACAAGTGCTTTGAAATTTTAGAATTTTTCAAACACTTCACTTTTGTTCTTAAGGAAATAGACCCAAGTGTTTCTTGTGAAATCATCAATGAATGTTAGAAAATATTGGCTGCCTGCTAGTGATGGAGTTTGCATCGGTCTACATACATCTCAGTGGACAATCTCTAAGGGTGTCTTTGCCCTTATGCTTTTCCCTGATGGAAAACTTTCTCTATGTTGTTTCCCCGGGATGCAATCTTCACAAAGGCTATCCGGTTTCTCTGTCAATGGTAATCCTCTTACCATCCATTTTTTGCTCAACAAATTAAGACCTTCAAAGTTGAGATGTCCAAATCTCAAGTGCCACAATCAATTTTCATCCTTTGACACACTTTGGAAAGCCTCTTGGGTGACTGGTGCAATTACTTCTTTGTTTTTCAAATCTGCCCTTATTCTAAGAGGGAACATCTTGTTCCTCATCATCTTCACTTCAGCAATACATCTTTTGTTGGGTGCTATATCCATGATGGTGCATACATCATTCTTAAAGAAAACATTGTACCCCTTATGGACAAGTTGCCCAATACTCAAGAGGTTACACCTCATTCCAGGGACATAGTAGACATCTGCTATGGTTTTCTTTTCACCCTTCTTTGTAAATATTTTGACTTCTCCTTTTCCCATAACAGAAATTTTCCTATCAGTCCCAATTGTAACTTCTGATTTCACATTTTGATCTAAAACAGAAAACAGGGCTATGTTTCCTGTCATATGGTTGCTGCAACCTGAGTCTAAAAACCATATATCATCACCCTTTGTTTCAGTGATGTTACAAGCTATCAACACATTGTCTTGGCTGATATTTTATCTAGTGACATTGGCATTTGGTCTATTACTCATATCATGCTGCTTCTTCCTACATTCACTGGCATAGTGCCCATATTTTTTACAGTAATAACATTGGACATTGGATTTTTCATACCTTTGTCCTTGAGCATGATGTAGTCCTCCTTGTTGGTTGTTGCCTTGGCCTTGGTTCTGATTCGGATTGCTGCCTCTTCCTTGAGCATTTGCTGGGTTGTTCCTTTCACCTCTGTTTTGGCTTATGCTTTTTCCTCTCTTGTTTCCTCTGCCTTGACCTCTTCCTCTTTCAAAGGACATCTGGGTCTTGAAGGTTTGCTCTAGAGATGAGTTTTCATTTCTACTCAACCTCTGCTCATGTGTTATCAGTGATGCATGGAGTTCATCAACTAAAAAATTTGAGAGATTCTTTGTCTCTTCTATGGTGGTGACAATCACATCAAACTTTGAGGGTAGGACCCTCAATAGTTTCTCCACAATCCTCCTTTCTTCAAGAGCTTCTCCATGTGTCTTCATCTGTGTGACTAATCCAATCACATGTGTGAAGAATGAGTCAATATTGTCTGACTCTTTCATGTTCAGATTCTCAAAATCTTTCCTCAGCAATTGTAGTTTTGCTGTTTTCACTTTCTCCATGCCTTGATAGGCTGTCTTGAAGGTTTTCCATGCTTCTTTGGATGTCTTAGCTGCTGTTATCCTTAGAAACACACTCTAGTCCACTGCTTGATACAAAAATACAAGGGCTTTTGAAATCTTCTTCCTATTTCTCTTTAATAGATCTTTCTCTGCCTGAGTTAATCTATTAAACTCATTTTCATCTGCTGGTTCTTCAAAACCATCTTGAACTAATTCCCATAAATCTTGACAAAGAAACAAGACTCTCATGGTTATTGTCCAATAGTCATAGTTTTTCCCATTGAACTATGGGAATTGAGGATTAAACATACCCACACTGGTGCTGGCGCTGGCCATTCTAGAACTCTAAACTATGATTCAAATAACTGACTGTGTTTTGTTTTTTTTTAAATACTCACTGTTTCTTCAGTAGTAACACAAGAAATTAATTTGAGAAATACCCTGATTTTTTTATCTGAGACTTCACTTTGCTGGAGAAGATTTATTGTTGCAACAAAAAGAACCTTCCTTCAGCTTCTTTGACACCTTCAAAGAGCCTAGATCTGCTCTGATACCACTATTGGGGATTTTTCTGGTAAAATCCAAAAAAAAAAAATTGAATACAGAGCAATGCTCTGTTTTCTCCTCAGAATATTTTTGCATAGGGAAGCAAATAAAATTTCTGAGAACAGAGAATTTTCATACCAATAAAACCTTTATATTCATTAATCAAAAGCTTGATATATATTCTTCCTCTTTCTCAGAGGGATTCACTAAGAACTTTCACCAAAAACAAAATTACCCTGCCTCTTTTACAAATGATTTTACAGTGTTGTGTAAAATCTTCTTTCACATTTACTGCTGTAAAAATGAGCTTTTACATTCACTGCTGTAGAATAAAAATTTTTACATGGGTTTATTGCTAAATTTTTTAAAATCTTCTTTCACATTTACTGTTGTAAAAATGAGCATTGCTGTAGAATAAAAATTCTTACATGGGTTACTGCTAAATTTTTTTTTTCACATTCGCTCCTGTGTGAAATTTTTCATTGCATTCTACGTGTTGAGTTTTCGAATTGCATATTCGAATAAAAAAAATCATATGCTTTTACACATTACAAAATCCTCTGCCTTTTGTTCTCCCTTCCCACTGATGTGCGATCCTCACATAAAATACAAAATGCATATCATATGCCACGCTGTGCATTCACACTTTTCACTTGTTATTTTCTTTCCCTGTGCAATACTTAAAAGTCAACACACAAAAACTATATAAAACATACATTTCATAAACTATATAAAACATACATTTCATATGAGTTAACAAAAAAATATAATACTACATGCCATATGAAAATTAAAGATTTTACCTACGACTATGACAGATTCATTAAAATGCATTAAATGAAACGTGCGGTAAAAACAAAAATTAATGTTCTGGCAGGGTGATGAAGATCCATGTTCGTTGACTTGATCGGACGCAATTCGGGTCTTACCGCTACACAACCCAAACGATAACGATGTTTAATGTCCGGAGAATGAGCAGTATTTGATTCGTACACAGGACGCATGTCATTTAGTCGACGTGTTCGGAGTCCCTCTTACAAATACAATTTTTGCTGAAAGGTAGTGCGAAATGAACTGGCCGTTTTGTGAAGTAGTTTTGCGTATTAAATGCCGCGGGGCTGTTCAGCTGTTACTGCAGTTGAAATTACGATTTCAACGCACAAGGCTACAACATCTTTCGAAAGTATTCCTCATCAACGTATGTGATAATGTGCAACGGCATCGGCCCTGCTGATCCTAAGGAGTTGTTTCAAATCAACAATGGGTACTTCCGCACTGCAGCAGACGTCCATTACCACAATCTCTTCGATGATCCCACTTTCAAACATATGACGGTTCAAAATATCGACTATATTAAAACCACGAGACCTCAAACTCTCCAGAGCTTCGTCTCGGCAAATGGTCGGCTCATCTTTGTTGGTAAGCATCTGAGCTCCAAGCAATTACTCATATTTGAAAAACTGCAGAAGTGTATAGAAATTTCCAACGATTTAAAACTTGAGAATCAGACGTCAGTAAAGGTATAAAAAAAGGATTTAGTTTGGCGTAGTTTTATTTACAGGGCAAATGTTTTTTCCGTGATGATATTTTTTTGGGTTAATTTTAGCTAAAATCACATTTTTTTTTTTAATAATTTGAGTCCAGGTTGTTTATTTTTATTTTTTTAAATTTGAGTTCAGGTTGTTTAATTTGTAAAATCAATATAAATTAGAGTACTTTGAGAATATTTAATCTATTTATGCATTTAAAAACCAATTTTAAATAACATAACATAAATTGGATTTACCTCTTATTTAGTCAATATAAACAAGTTCTTTAGTTTTTCTTAAAAAAAAAATATTTATTATTAAAACTCAACTTTTAAAAAAATAATATGAAAATTTTTAACTATTTTTATATTAAATATATATTATAACTTAAAAACTAAGAATTAAATAGGAAGTTAAGGCTTTCTAAGGTCTTATAGGAAAGAAAAAACACACTAAAAACCGCTGCACTAGAAAGCGAAAACAGAACAAAAATTATTATATTATATTATTATTTATTGTTTATTCTTATGAATAAATAAAATAATATTAAATACATCATATAATTAATTATAATATAATTAACATGACTCTTAATATGAAAATAAAAATACAAAACACTATAAAAGATTCTAAACTAATGAAAAATATTCAAATAAAAATACAATTTAGTCAAAGGAAAATAAATCAAAAGGTAATATAAATGATAATTAGTTATAAAAGAAAGAGGACGACTCTTATCCCATCAAAGTGTTTAGCAAGACAACCAATATTGAGTAGTATCTTAATACCAAATCTCATCATTTCGATGTTCAAAAGTGGGTGCTCTCCCATCATTTCCCTGCTAAAAACTTGGATGTTCTCTACACTCTAGCTACTCGTGCTATGAAGGTTTCTAATGTCGACCATTTTTCTAAAGAGAAATCCTATCTCTTGAAGGTTTTTGTCAATAATTGTTACAGTAATAAACAAGGCCTTAAAGGTTTCTAATGTCGACCATTTTTCTAAAGAGAAATCCTATCTCTTGAAGGTTTTTGTCAATAATTGTTACAGTAATAAACAAGGCCTTAAAGCCTTCCTCAAAGCTAGCAAAAGTCTTAAGGTTAAGAAAGACCCTAATGATCATAGTTTTGGAGTTCACCTCCACTTCATCCAAGGGATGACTGTCAAAATTGCAAGAATGCTTAGGAAGCACAATATTCCCTCTACCTTTCACCCCCTAAACACGCTAAGAAATTCCTTAAATTCTGCTAAATACCATGTGGACCCTAAAGATATGAAATGCATTTATGTGATCCCATGCTCTTGTGGATGGACCCTAAAGATATGAAAGGCATTTATGTGATCCCATGCTCTAGTGGATCATCATACATTGGTGAAACACACTGATCTATTAATCAAAGGGTGAAAGGGTTAAGCAACACACTGCGGATATCAAGCATCGAAGGTTGAGTTCTTTGGTCTTAGCAGAATATGTTGATAAGACCAAACATCAGAAATGCATTGAGGAGGTTAATGTAATTGCTAAGATTTCTCATTATTATCACCGTAAATTTAGGGAAGCCATAGAAATTGAAAGGAGGCTTAGTAATCTTAATAGGGATGACCGTTGGAAAATCAATAATCGCTGGATTTCGGCCCTTGCTGGATTTCGGCCCTTTCCTCTTAGCTTTCTTCCTTTTTTTCTCTGTTTCCTCTTTTTTTCTCACACATAGCTACAAACTAAAAATTAATAAAATAGTAAAAATAAAAATACAAATAGAATTTAATTAAACTTAATAAGTATATATATATATATATATATATATATAATATATATATTCTCCCTTTCTCTATGAACTAAAGATCAATATTAAAATAATAAATTAATAAAATAATTAATTTAAATAAAATTTAGTTAAACATATTAATTTAAATTTTAATTATTTATTTATTTTATTCTATAAGGAGGTCATTAACCCCACTCTAGAAGATCAAAAGTATCTCTTTATTTTAACTAGCTCAAAGAATAAAATTAATATAGCTAAGATCAGAACAAACTCTCATGAGCTCCATAGTGAAATAGGTAGTTGAGTAGTTCCTAAAACACCATGGATGTAAAGGTTCTACCATCTTTGTGAGAATACGAACATTGATGATGAAAATCACTTCCTCTTATAGTGTGGTGCCTACAACCACATTAGATATCAGTTTCAAAATCTTTGTTGCAATATATCATTTCCTCTAAGAGTGTCGCGCCTACAACCACATTAGATATTAGTTTCAAAATCTTTGTTGCAATACTTACCTTCCTAGCATTTTACGTTGTCAGAATTACAGTGAGCTTGGGAGGCTTCTCTCTAAGCTTTTTGAACATAGGAATAAAATCTTAAATGAAACTAAATAATTCTTTGGTCTGAGTGGACGTTAAACATCATCATCATCATATTACCTTTTGATTTATTTTCCTGTGACTAAATTGTGTTTTTATTTAAATATTTTTCATTAGTTTTATAGTCTTTTGTTTCTGTTTTCTATTTTATATATTATAATATGTTAGTTACTATATAATTAAATTATATAATGCATTTAATATTTCTAATTTTGATATTTATTCTAAGAAAAAACAAATAAATAAAATAACCAAAAAAATAAATAAATTAATAAATATTTTCTAATCAAATATAGTTGTTTTATAGTTTTTTTTTCCTATAGCCATAAAACGATCTTGACTTTATATTAACATTACCATATCTGATTTTTCATACTGTTATTTGAATGATAAGACATACTAGTTAGGTTCCTAACTAGTCACAGGCACTGTTTACCAATGTTGATTTTTCTTTAAAATTTTAAATATTTAAAATGGATGGGTTCTCTCGCTTCCGGTAACTCAAGCAACTTTCTAACATGTTTGCCTTTGACAACCATTTATTCTCCTAAATTACTTTTCGGTTCACATTATAAATCACAAATTTAATATTAACTTAAAAATAATAATAATAATAATAATATTATCTTAATAATTAAAAAATGGGAGATAATTATTTGTGGAGAAAAATTTGTATACAATCACTCTGTAACTGGTGAAGGGGGTGGCCGAGTGGGAGGTGAAGAATGTGACACAATCATATTATGAAAGGTACGGAGATGCACAGTTCCAAGTATACGGGACAGTTTCCTTCGGATCGACATACTGTACTCTAAGAAAGAAACATTGGCAACAGGCACTGGGATTTTCAGTGGATGGTGAACAACCAGTACCTTCGATTGCCATCGATCCAAATTTGAGATTTTTCTGTGTAATATAGCCAATGAATACGTTTCGGTGCGGATAATAATCTTGAACTTTTCTAATGTTTCGACCTTAGCTCAATAAATTTTGTATAAAAAAGTTTTATAACCCAGCTGTCATTTACCTCAAAGCTCTTATACTCAATCTATCCCGTCAATACTTATGGCAGGAGTACCATATAGTTCTGTGTTAGTCCATCGATCTTAAAATAGGATATCATTGATAACGACGGTCACCTCTCCATTTTCTAAGTGTTTTTTTCTTATTTCTTAAGTCAATTTTGTTCAAATATGATAGCATTTTTTAAATACTATGTTACAATGGTGCAATAGGTAGAAATTGAGTGGGTCAATATTTTATAGGATATTGAATTTTAGGATATTAAATTATTTTGTACCTTTTTTGATGTCTTTGTAAATTTTATTATAATAAATTCATTACATAAACAGTGAAAATAGTTATTATGGGCCGTTATCTTAATGTAAATACAATCCACTGATATTGAAAAAAACTAATTTTATATATTTTTTTAAAATCAAATGCTAGTGACTGTAAAATGATAAACTTTCGATCCTACTACATACCTTTTAGATTTAAGCAATGCTCCATCAAATTATTGCCCAAAAAATTTTAAAACCAAAAAGAAGATTTGATTTTCTACTATATGCTTTTTCGTGATTTTCATTAGTACGACGTTAAATAAAGATTCGAACTTGCCGATTCGATATAGGGCTTCTTTTTTCAAACGAAACGATAAGGCTTTATCTCAACCTCTTGATTGCAAATTGAAAATGATATCCACGGATGGGCAGAAACAAGGTTTAAATGTAGTTAATTGATGATTACATTTAATAGGATTTAAATTTTTTTATGAGTTTTTAAGAAATTATAAGAAAATATTTTAAATAAATTTTTAGTGGCAATTTAGTTACAATAATTTTTATTTTAGCACATTATACTTTTTTGTTGGGATAAATTACATAATAGATTGGGATATTTTTTTTGCAATAGATTTTTATTTTTTTTGGAACAAACTTATCAAACTTATATACATAAATACAAGTGAGATATGTATATACGTATTATTAAAATGAGTATTAGAATACTTTTTTGGAAAAATATAAAAATTAATTAATTAATTCATGAAAATAAATATTATATATTATATATTAAAAGATTTGTAACTTAAATTTCTCAACTTACTTATATTTGTGGAAGAGACAATTAATTCAATTATCAATTTTTCTAATAATTTTTTAATCAATTCTCTAATAAAAATGTTAATATTAAAGATGTAACTTAAATTTTCTCTAACTTACTATATTTGTGGAAAAACATTAATTATTATCAATTTTTTAATAATTTTTTTTAATCATTCTCTAATAATTTTTAAATAAATAATATAAATTATATTTTTAATTTTAAATTAAATCACTGTAATCCGATCTAAGAAAAAAAAAAACATATACGACTGTCAAGCCATAAGAACAAGGGTTTATATCAACCTTTTGTATTTTCAATTGAAATTGACATCACTTCGTGAGCAAAGATTCCAATTTGCTATGTGCATGTACCACTTCGTATTGTCAAACGTTAAGGATAATGTGGTATATCAGCCTCCTGTATTTCAAAGTGAAATCCTGTATTTCAAATTGAAATTCGTACCCACTCATGAGCAGAAATAACACTCATTTACAAAAATGAGATGTATCCTATTGCCATGAAGTATGATAGACATGATTACTCATTTGCATCAAAAGCAATTTGTTTGGATGATTTTTGCTTGTGGCATTTCATCAAGGTTGGGTATCTATATTTTGGTGTCCTTAGATTATTGCAGTATTAAAACTCATTTACAAAAATGAGATGTATCTTATTGCCATGAAGTATGATAGACATGATTACTCATTTGTACCAAAAGCAATTTGTTTGGATGATTTTTGGTTGTGGCATTTCAAGGTTGGGTATCTATATTTTGGTGTCCTTAGATTATTGCAGTATTAAAATATGGTTGAAGGGTTTTCTCTCATTCACGAGCCAACTAGTTCATGTGAGAGCTACATTCCTAATACAAGGAAAATTTTCTCAGGGGATTGTCTTATAACGGAAAGAAAACTTGGGAGGTGGTTCATACAAATATTTGTGGTCCAATGTATATGTAATCACTTGGAAGAAGTTATTTCTTCCTAACTTTCATATATGATTGCTTTGGGTTTATTTATTCACAAAGAAGTTTGAAATTTTTGATAAGTTTCAAGAATTCAAGGCAATGGTAGAGAAGAAAAGTGGTTCTCAATTCACTTAGTGTTTTGATTAGACAAAGGTGGCCACTATGATTAAAAATATTTTCATAACTTTTGTAAGTTTCATGGGAGAAAATGAAAAATTGTGTAAGGTACACACCACAACAATATGATGTAGTTGAAAGCAAGAATAGAACCATCATGAATATGGCTAGAAGTATGTTGAAGGAAAAACATCTACCAAAGGAGTTTGGGGGGAAGTAGTAGATTGCTCAATTTATGTTTTGAATAGATATCCCACTAAAAGTGAAGAAAAAAGTTCTATAGGAAGCATGTTGAAGGATGAGTTGCAGTGTAGCACAATGCAGGGTATCTAGTTGTGGAACATATGCTCATGTGCCGAAGGAGTTGAGAAAAATATTAGATGGCAGAAGTGAGAAGTGCATTTTTATAAGGTATATTGATTAGTCGAATGTATATAAGTTCTATAATCGAATAACAAATAAGTTGATAGTTAGAAAAGATCATGAATTTAAAAAAACTGAAGCATGGGATGAAAGCATTGATAAATCTATAGCAATTGGAGTTGTGATACCTCAAGTAGAAGATGATATAGAGGACACTTTGTATGAAAAGAGAAACAAGTTTCACAAATCCAGTCATCAATAAAAAAAAAATACTCCAATAAGAAACCTAACAAATTCTATTTAAATTGAGTCATCTTCTCGAACAACTATGTCTACTCCTACTACTCAATCAAGCAATGAATCTCATTCCTTAAGGCCTAGAAAGACCAAAAGTTCGAGAGAGATATATGAAGACTTAAATGAGAATTTAAATTTTGCGTTATTTACTTTTCAATCGACATATTTTGAAGAGGCAATGAAAGATGAAAATTGGGTTAAAGGAACGGATGAAGAGATTATTCCATAGAGAAAGATGAGCAGGAGATTTAGTAGAATTACCAAAATATAAAGATTTCATAGGTGTTAAATGGGTTTACTAAATAAATCTCAATGAGAAAGGAGAAATCCAAAAGTAGAAGACTAAATCCGTAGCAAAAGACTTACACTACAACTTGGAGCAGATTATGGTGAGACTTTCACACCAGTTGCAAGGTTAGATACATTTAGAACAATCAAAGACACAACAACCCAAAATAGATGGAAAGTTTACTAAATGGATGTAAAGTCGACATTCTTCAATGGTATTTTGGAAGATGAGGTTATGTGCAACAACCACTAGGATTTGAGATAAAAGGTCATGAAAGTAAGGTTTACATGTCTAATAAAGCTATTTATGGACATAAGCAAGCTCTTCTAGCTTGGCATATAGGAGGATTAATTAATGTTTGATGAGTAGTGGATTTGTTAAAAGTAGCAGTGAACCTACATTGTATACAAAGGTGAATGAGCAAGGACAAATTATATTGTTTATCTATATGTTAAGACATAATAGTCACAAGGAATCTATTAGTGGATGAGTTCAAAACAACTATGAAGAAAGAGTATGAAATGACTAATTTGGGGTTGATGAGATTTTTTCTTGGTATTGAAGTCACTCAATCACATTCAAGTATTTTTGTGTTTCAAGGAAGGTACTTCATGGATCTTCCAAAGATGTTTAGGATGTTGAATTGTAAACCAACATCAACTCCAATTGCAACAGGAACAAAACTCAACAAAAATATAGGATCTAATGTAGATCCAACTCTACTAAAGAGATTATTTGGAACTGTGATGTATCTTATTGCCACCAGACTAGACATGATATACATAGTTTAATTCTCATGTTCATGGAGTCTCCAAAAGACTTGCAATGGCAAGCAGGAAAAATAACTTTGATATTTATCGTTGGAACAACACGATATGCCATATTATACTACAACAGTAATAGTGACCTATTAGTTGGATACACTAACAATGACTTCTCAGGTAGCATGGATGACAATAAGAATATTTTGGGATACCTTTTACATATTGGTTTAGGTGTGATTTCATGGGCATCCAAGAAGAAACCCATCATGTCAATCTCATCACTGGAAGTTGAGTATGTAGAAGAAACAACAACATCTTATCAAACATTTTCGTAATGCAAAGCATTGTATGATCTACAACAAAAACAAGAGGGATCAACTACAATGTATTGTGACAACAAATCAACAGTACACTCATCAAAGAACCATGTTTTACATCAGAAAAGCAAGTACATTGATACAAAATATTACTTTATTAGAGAACTTGTAAATAATGGATAAATCGACTTGGAATCTTGTAGATGAAAAGAACAATTGGCTGACATATTCACAAAGTCATTGTCAAGAGATTTTTTGAGTTTCAAAGAGCCTAGTTGAAACTTAGAACAACACTCAATAGTTGTTGTAATTAAGGAGAAGTGATGGAAGTAATTACTTTCAATTATATTGACTTTCACGAAGTTTATAGATAGTATAAATTTAGGATGTTTCAGTAATGCTAGAGTTCTAAATTAGAAAGTGTAGCCATGCATGTGTGAGCTAAAATTAGCATATACATTCTTAACTATTTTTAGTCTCTTTACATGTAGCTTCAAGCAATTGAGAAAATTAATTTACCAAACAACAACCTAGAAAATTAATTTACCAAACAACAACCTCATATCTGAGTGTGTTATTTTGTAGTTTCTTTCTTTCCATATATCAAATCTTACTCAAAATTGTATCATCGTCTATTAATTAAATTGCTCCTATTAAAAAATACAAAAATATTGTAATTTTAAACTTCTATTATCATTAAAAAAAATAGTATCAAACACATGTTTCCCTTATCAATTTGATAAATTTATAAGATATAATTTAAACTATTTACTGTGATAATAAATTCTAAAATATAATTTTAGATTATTTACTGATTACTTTACAACTCTTATCTTTATGGATATTTAAATACTCTGCAATTTCTTTTTTAATATTTGGTTTTGTCTTTTCAATTTTATAATACTTTAATTTTATTTGATTGAAAAAATAAAAAATAATAATAATAATAAACAAAATTAAAAATAATAATAATAATAAAATCTTCGAGTATCTTCGAAGATAATACATTGCTACATCTTAGAAAACGATGGCTAAAGGACCAGGATTAAAGTAAATGTAACTTCGTTATTTACTATCGCATTCTCACTTGGACAATCTTCCCAGTATCTAATTTCTGCAACCACGAACACGATATATAATGCATAGCCACTAGCGGATCGCGGGAGCTATGACATGTATATTGATCTCTGCAAAATGCTTTAGACATCGACTCAATATCAGCAACTGCAATCTATTGGCGAGCAGCGTTCAAAAGGAAAACAGTTCTATCGAGTTGAAGATTTCACTATGGCAGCTTGCATCAATATCCATGCAAGAAAATGTCCTCAAGGATGCTTTAAATTTGTTATTCTGGTTTTGATCACATCTTGCTTGGGTACATTACTTGAATCTCAATTCATGAATTGAGCTTACTGAAAGCTTCATGTTCCTGAAAATGCTTTTCAAATGTCTTTTAGATAAAACAGACCCATTTACAGCGATGAATTTTATACCCATATCTTACAATATTCATCTCTGCAGCTTATGGAAGCGAGGCATCCGAAGTGAGGAGGCTTACCATAGGCACACAGAAATACCACTGTGTAGCCCTGGGAGGGTGGCTCGTTATCGAAGGATGGATAAAGCCTTCGCTCTTTGATGGGATTCCGGATAATGATCTGCTGGTAATCTCTTTATTATGCTCTTATTCGACTTTGCATTGCCAGCAGTCGCTCCCACTATCAAGCGACCTGGTGTTGTTTACTCTGACTTTGGATTGTACTCTTCTATGTTCTCAGGATGGAACGCAGATCCAGTTGAAATCCATGAAACTAGGAACCTACATCGTTGCAGAAAATGGAGGAGGGCAGAAAGTGGCTGTGAACAGAACAAATCCCTTAAAATGGGAGACTTTCAGGGTGTGTTTGATTTTGAAAACGATTTTATGCTACTAATTATTCTTTTTCTAATGAAGAATGTTTGGACTGAAACTTTAAGCTTGACTTGTGGGATAGGTATGGCGTGTCAGAGATGGCTACTACCAACTTAGAGTCTTCAATAAGCAATTTCTAGGAGCCGATAACGGAGGGGGTGGTGTTGTGAAGGCTGTGGCCACCACTCCTAGAAGCTGGGAAACATTTCAGATCATCAGAAACAACGCCGATCGGAATCGTGTGCATCTCAAAGCCTTAAACGGAATGTACTTGCAGGTATATTGTTTTCAGAGATTGAGATTAAGATAATTGTACCCAACATGGATTTTTGAAGAAACAATTATATATCAAACAAAGAATCTTTTAATTTTACCCACCATGGATTTTTGAAGAAACGATTTATATCAAACAAACAGAGAGTCTCATAATTGTACCCACCATGGATTTTTGAAGAAACAATTTATATCAAACAAACCAAGAATGATAGGTTGAGTGGAGTTTAGTGGGTTAAAACTGCATGGAAAGGGTTCAGGACGGAATTCACTCACAGTCTCAATTAGGTTTCATATTTTTCTAGTAATTATGTTTCACACAATTTTAGTGATAGCATCCAGTTATTTATCTAACATAGAAGCTTTCCCCTACATAGGCTGAAACCTGGTTTAAAATTTGATTGTTATTATAAATTGATTTACAATTAAATACACTTTGTGATCACGTTCAACGCATGCAGGCCAATTCTAAAGATCAGTTAACTGCCGACTTCAAAGGGGAGCCTGCTTGGGACGGCAATAATGCTGCAACTTTCGAGATGAGCTTCACAGGACATATGCAGGGGGAGTTCCAAATCTCAAACGGTTATGGACCCGAAAGAGCTGCCCAAGTCTTGAAGGTAAACCCTAGTAGACCTCTTACACCGCGCTGTTGAGATATAGTACCCAGTGGGGTTTCTGATGCTTTTACATTCTTCTTTTTCAGGAACATCGCAGCACTTTCATTAGGGAGGATGATTTCGTTTTCCTGTCCAAACAAGGGATAAGTGCTGTCAGAATCCCAGTTGGATGGTGGATAGCAAGTGATCCAAAACCTCCTGCTCCTTTTGTCGGAGGATCTCTGGAATGTCTAGATAAAGCTTTCTCGTGGGCACAGTAAGTGAAAATTGACTTTCATCCCGATTCCTTTTTAATCCTATGAACAGAAAAGAAACAGAAGCCAAGATCATGAGCCACGGGGTAGTTAACTTTGTGAAAACTGAACTACAGGAATCATGGTATAAAGGTTATTATCGATCTGCACGCTGCTCCAGGCTCACAAAACGGCGATGAACACAGTGGCAGCAGAGACGGATATATAGAATGGGCTGATTCACAAAAGAACATTGACACCACTTTATCCACCATTGATTTTCTTGCTTCTAGGTAAAACCAATTCAGAATTCAGCAGCCCTTTTCATTATCTCCAGCAGGTCTATAGCATATTAAAAGATTGGTTCTATCATTGACAGATATGCTGCACACCCTGCCCTTTTGGGCATTGAGCTGCTGAATGAGCCACGGTCCTCTGGAATCAGTTTGAACAATCTTACTGCCTACTATACACAAGGCTACAACATCGTTCGAAAGTATTCTTCCTCGGCCTATGTGATAATGTGCAACAGAATCGGCCCTGCTGATCCAAAAGAGTTGTTTCAAATGAACAATGGGTTATTCCGCACTGTAGTAGACGTGCATTACTACAATCTCTTCGATGATTCCACTTTCAAACATATGACAGTTCAGCAAAATATCGACTATATTAAAAACACGAGAGCTCAAACTCTCCAGAGCCTCGTCTCGGCAAATGGTCCACTCATCTTTGTTGGTAAGTGTCTGAACTCCAAGCAATTACTCAGGGACTTGTATTTAAAATGAATATATTTGAAAACCTGCAAAAGTGTATAGAAATTTCCAAGGATTTAGAATTTGAAAATCAGAACTGAATAAGTGTATAAAAATGCTGAGGATTTAGTATTGCCATTATTTCTGGCATTATTTTTCAAAAAATAGAGATTTTTCAAAGTTTAAGTTTAAATGGTTTAATTTAAATGATTTTAGGGTTAAAATTTTTTAAGGTAAAATCTATTTATATATTCAAAAATATATTTTAAGCAACATAAAATCACATTGGGAAAAAAAATTCTATTTACTTAAACTAAACCTGTAATTTAAAAAAATATATATATGAAAATTTTAAATTACTTAAATAGCACATTACTATTATATTAAATAGCACATTACTATTATATTAAATAGCATATTACGATTAAAAGATTAAAATGATACTATAATAATTAAAGAATGGGAGATTATAATTTGTGTGCAGAAAATGTTGTCTTACGATCACTCTGTAATTGGTGAAGGGGAATGGGTGGCCGAGTGGGAGGTGCAGAATGCGACACAATCAGATTATGAAAGGTACGGAGATGCACAGTTCCAAGTATACGGGACAGCATCCTTTGGATGGACATACTGGACTCTAAGAAGCATTGGTAACAGGCACTGGGATTTTCAGTGGATGGTGAACAATCAGTACCTTCGATTGCCATCGATATAAATTTGATTTTTCTGTGTAATATAGCCAATGAATACCTTTCGGTGGGGATAATAATCTTGAATTTTTCTAACGTTTCTGTGCGAGCTTAGCTCAATAAATTTTGTATAAAAAAGTTTTATAACCCAGCTGTCATTTACCTCAAAGCTCTTATACTCAATCTATCCCGTCAATACTTATGGCGGGAGTTCCATATATTTCTGTGTTAGTCCATCGATCTTAAAATAGAATATCATTGATAACGACAGTCACCTCACCGTTTTCGAAATGTTTCTTTCTTATTTCTCAAGTCAATTTTGTTATTTTTGAAATACTATGTTACAATGGTGCAATAGGTAGAAATTGAGTGTGTCAAGATTTTTAGGATATTAAATTTATCTTATATCTTTTAGGATATTAAATTAATTTGTATTTTTTTTATGTATTGGTAAATTTTATTATAATCAAGTTTTTAAATAATCTGTAATTATTATTGGTGTTATCTTAATGTAAATACATTCATCATTGTTTATAGAAACAAATTTATTTTTATATATTTTTTTAAATTAAATACCAGTGACTGTAAAATGGTAAACTTTCAATCCTACCACACATTTCTTAGATTTAAACAATGCACCATCAAATTATTGCCAAAAAAAGTTAAAACCAAAAAGAAGATTTGATTTTCTACTATATGCTTTCTCGTGATTTTCATTGCGATGACGTTAAATAAAGATTCCAACTTGACGATGGGATGTAGGGAACAAGGTTGTCCCACTTTGCAGATTTGATTTTCCACGATATCTTTTTGTGCTTTTCACTTTATGTAGCTAATTGAAGATTCGATTTAATAAGACTTAAATGTTTTATGAGTTTTTAAGAAATTATAAAAAATATTTTAAGTAACTTTTTAGTGGCACTTTAGTTATAATAAATTTTTGTTTTAGCCCATTATTTTTTTGTTGGGATATATTACATAATAGATTGGGATATCTATTTTTGTAATGGTATTTTTGTTTTTAATTTTTGGATAAATCTACCATACTTACATACACAAATACATGTGGGATATGTGTATATATATAGAATGCTGTGTTTGTGATAACAAATTTTTTTTTTTTATATTTTAGGATAAATTTTTCTTTTAGCCCATTATATTTTTTGTTGGGATATGTTACTAGAGTGTGATATCTATTTTTGTAATGCTATTTTTGTTTTTAATTTTTGGATAAATCTACCAGATCTACATACACAAATACATGTGGGGTATGTGTACATATATAGAATGTGGTTTTTGTGATAACAGTTTTTTTTTTAATATAAAAATTTAATTAATAAATTCCATGAAAATAAATATTATATATTAAAAAATTTGTGACTCAAATTTCTCTAACTTATATTTGTGGTAAAGTTAATTAACCTAATTACCAATTTTATTAATATAACATATTTAATTTTTAAATTAAATCACTATAATCCGATCTAAACAACAAAAAAAAATACATATACGGCTGTCAAACGATAAGATCAATGTTTATATCAACCTTTTATATTTTCAATTGAAATTGAAATCTAACTCACGAGCAAAGATTCCAATTTGCTATGTGCATGTACCACTTCGTATTGTCAGACGATAAGGATAATGTGTTATATCAGCCTCCTGTATTTCAAATTGAAATTCGTATGCACTCATGAGCAGAAATAGCAGTCATTTACAAATAAGGTCAAATGAATTTCTTACATGGGCTGATGGGAATTAAAAAAATTAATGGGCTAGTCCGTTTCAAAGGGTTGTTGAGATTTTTATTATTATAGTAAAATAGTTTTTAAATAAAAAGTTGAAAATATTTATGTTATCAAAAATTGTATAAAAAACGTTGTCCAAATACCAAAAAAAAAATTTGGAATTCATAAGAAAAGCACCGTGTAGTTATAATTTTTATGAAATTTTATAGAAATATAGGTAAAAAGTATTCATATGTTTTAATTTTTTTTGTAAAAGTATAACAAGACACCAAGGTATTAGATTACATAACCGTTGACAGTGTTGGACTCGCCAATATGTTAAGGGATCTCCCTAGTAGGAAGTCTCAACTAGACCTCACGTTGTTTGGTGTAGGAGTCCCAACAGTCAGTCGTGTGATATCGCCTTGGCCATTGTTGCACGCAGAGGCAAGTAAGATGTCTCTGTTGGTAGCAAGGGTGTGCCATATGCCTCAAGTCAAGGAAGGTGCATGAGCAGTTCTAACACGCGAAGGGTGAGGTGAGTGCGCCTCTTGGAAACCTATGAAAGCACAGAGTTAAGAAGGGAACACACGAGCAAAGATGCATCACAAACTGGAAGGAAAGTATGCTAGAAATCCAAAGTGATGATTAAACCAACAACACATTCGAGTATGATTCATACATACATATACATAAAATAGCTACACATGCATGCGTAAGAAAACAAATACATATATCATTTAGAGTAAACAAGATAGTTGAAATATAATACGACATATGCATGAAACATGCGAGCTCTGTTATATTAAGAAGTGAAAATTCCAGTCATACAATACAACCATGACCAACCACTAGTTCCGACAATGGAATCTTATAGTCATTGCCACCTGCTCCTCTAAAGAGATATACTATCTCTACACAATATGTGGAGAAGCCAAGGCTCATTACAATACTCTTCAAGCTTTCTCTAACATACTCCTATGGGAAGCTTGACTGACCAAAAGCCCTTACAATGAGTTATGAGGTTATATTTATAGAAAAGGGTGGGGTGACCCTTGGCATTGCCCTTTGTGACTCATCATCTACCTTCATGACTCATCACCTACTACATGATTGTTATTTCCAACTATCGACACTTGGAATTTCACTGTACATGACATTACATTACAATGCACGTGTACACATGTGGGATGGCATAGACTTGAGTAAGCCATGCAAGACATGACTAAGATTCAGACATATGTGGGATGACCAACTCTTCGACATCCTCATGGTGGTCGACCGTGGTGGACTGATGCCAAGTTTTGTGGTTCATGGTGGCGTTTGAGCACTCAATGTTGACATCATTCTTAAAGCGAACTCTTTCCTTTGTTGCATCCGGGTACACTGAGATGGCTCCTCTGTCCAACTCATCTGATAGCATGCACATGGTCATCCTGGGTGTGGCCAAACTGAAAACATATTGATGCATAGTGTTTACACTAACCTCAAAGCATGTGTTGGTGGCCATGTGCATCAACTTGTTGGAATACATGTTTAACTCTAGTCGGACTTGGTATTTTTCGTAGCCTTGGTGAGTGTGCCAAAAGGGTGGGATCACATGTGTGCACACAATGACATGCATGTTGTTGAATTCCCTTGCATTCGATCAATATCACTGCTCACCCTGTCTACTATGTGCTAGCTGCTGGGATGGATTTATAACTTGTACAGGCACAAATTCATCCACTTATGCATGTTGCGCCCCCTGTTGTACCTGTTCCTGCTATAACTCATTTTCTCATCTGTGCAACTCATGTCATTCCTTGAGTTGTTACTTCAGCACATGCAACTTCTTCTCTGTTTCTCTCTTTACCTTCACACGACCTTCATGTCGTGTCACCACCTCATAGCTTCAATATCCAAAGCTGATTTCATCACAAGTGGATCTTCTTTGAACTTTGCTCTGCCTCTATGTTGTCAACAGCCTTCCTCTTGCATTCATCGCATGCGGGTGTGCTGCCTTATGATGTTGTTGATGGTGTTGCTTGTTGTGATGCTGCTGCCATATTATCTCGATGTCCTTGTCTACGAACAAATTGATGTCTTCATCAGTGGGCAAGATCATAGACACTTGCTTGGCTACAAATGTCATTGTGCTATCAATCGTGTCCTTTGACTCTGCTCTTCTGAAGGCCATTGTACTTGTGTTTCCTAGAGAGAGATGAACACCTGTGATGCCTCGAGACACAGTAAAACTCATGGCAAGAAATATGTAAGTCGAAAACCAAAACAAACTTGAGGGCTAACTTGCAACATACCTGTGTGATTGATCGTGAAGGTTGCACAATTTTTGGAGGAGGTCAGGAGACGTATTGCCAAAACTACGCAAGGCATAGTTCGGGTTGTCAGGAGGCTGACTAACTGTTGGAACTATGCAATGCACAAACCAACCTAACCTGCTAAGGATTGAAACTAAGTAATGCTCAATTTCAATCAACAATGAAATGCAAACAACAAACTACATTACATAGTTTGTGGGGCCAATAGGACAATGCCTCCAAGAATTGCACAATGCAAGCCTGGAGGCTAGTATTGGGCCATACTTGTGCAATTTATTGAGGGAAGGAAGAGCCTTCACTTCCAAAAATGTGAAGTGCTAGCCAGGCAAGGCATGGTTCGGGCCAACATAGCCCAGCATGGTCGACAGGTGACTGAAAACATGAGAAGTTTGAATGCATGATGAGAATAGTGAAAACAAGAGCGAATTATTATGCATTCAAACAATAACTGCAATATTCAGAAAATGGGACGCAAGCATGCAACTGAAGCAGGTCGCCACAACGATGACCGTCGATGCAAAAATAGTGTCATGCATGTGACAAGAGTGAGATGCAAATGAAAATAGAAATGATGCATGTACAAGATAACATGCATGCAAACGATGGCATGCGTTAACATAAATCAAGCAGACAACATTCACACAAGCTGAAACACAAAAAATGATAGAAACACAATGCAGGACATGCAAAGTGGGCTTACCCCGAAACAACTGAGCTTAATCTGTTGTTGAATCCTAGGTGTGATGTGGGATGTTAGAGTTGCAAAATTGATGCGAGGAATGAGATCTCTAGCGTATCGTTCATAAGTTTTGATAAAATCAAGGTTATGATGCGCATGCCACAAATCTAGGAAAAATGACATTGGATGGGAGGTTTCTAAAATGATCCTTGCATGTAAACTCTAGCTCCTAAAAATAGATCCCTAAATCTAGGGATGCATTTGTATGCTACCTTGGGAAAAACAGTCCATATATGCAAATCATTTTTTCTCAGTCCCGAAGGGAACCAATCAACCTGAAGTCACATGCATTGGTCTGCAAACATGAGATGAAAATCTATGTTGTTCTTGGGCTAAGAAGAGATGGTTGTCCCAAAGGGATTGCACAATTTCTGGGAAGAATAGGTGATTGTCTCCTAGGATTGCACAATTTCTAGGTTGAGCAGCTCTATAGGGTCAGATTACGCAATTTTCTCAAGTAAACTTGTTTGACTGCATTGCGCAATTTCTGAGCCCAATAGGCTACATGAATGATTTGCACAATTTCTTATAGCTGCTAGGCTGGCTATCCCAAAGGGATTCTGTAATTTCTCGAAGCAGTAGGTGATTGCTGCCCACAATTTCATAATCTATGGGTTGAGCAAGTTTCCTAGGATGAATTCCAATTTTTGAGAGGAAGACTCTCAAGAAGAATTATGAAATTCTAGAGCCTAGATGGATGTCTAGCTGGGTTTGCGTAATTTATGGAGGAAAGGTTGGTTTCCCTCTAGAATTGTGCAATTCCCAGAGGGAGTTTCTCAACTAGAAACTTACATTAGCTCTGGAAAGCAGCTTGTGAAGGAGGTGGAAAAAACTTGCATGCATAGGCTAGCAAGATTATGAAACAATTGAAGCCTATGTGGTTGATGATGCAAGACATGTTGCTGAAGATGGTTGGTAGGGAGGCTACAAAACAAAGGTAAGGAAAAATTTTGCAGGGTTCTTGTAGCCACTACAACACTTAGCAAGACACTAGTAGAACTCCAGCTCTCTGAATGGACTTTGTTTGTGGAAAGGAAGTCTAACACCTCTGGAAGTATTGTTCAGTTCTCTGTTCATCTTGGTTTTCACACTTGCTTGATTGTAAGATGTAGCATCTACCAAGCTCTTGGTTGGTCGACACACATTCCAAGCCAAGCCAACACAAGTGTTCCAATTGGGAATGAGGGGTATATTGGTGCACATGCATATTGGTCGTCAAAGTTTAAGTTTCATTTCTGGTGTTTCTTTGGTGCTAGCAGGCCTAGACAGTACCTCGATGGAGTCACGCAGGAACACAAGCATTGGTTCACTGCCCGCGAGCCTGGTCGGTGCCCTGGCGAAGTTACTTGTATCACCTCTCTATGTAGCCTTTCTCTTCTTTCACCTTATTCATTTTTCATTTTTTTCGAACTTTTTTCACATTTTCATTTCTTTCATTTTTTCATAACTATGCATAACACTTATTCATTTGAGAGGCATAAGAGGGTTCCTGACTTATTGAGAGCAGAAGAGGTCGTTCCTTCACATAAGTGGTTTATATTTACCTCTGATGTGCTTATCAAGGTTTTACCCCTCACCTTACTCTACTTAACGAAGCTAACAAGGATTAACCCAAAAATTATTAACTAGAGTAGGTGATACTAATTCATGCGCAAGCATTGTGTTTTCACCAAGGTTCACTTTGAACAGTATGTATTTTCCATTGATGTATCATGGAATGAAAGTAACAAGTTATTCCTGAGAGAGTGGACAACAGATAACCAAATGTTAATAGCTATACAAGTTCTCTTGTACTTTACCCAAGCTTATTTCAAGAGTCGCATACAGTCCATGAGAAACTAACCTACAAACAAAAATAAGCAAACAAAACAAAATGCAAAGCAAGAAGCAAAAGCAAATGCATATGAAAAGAGAGTAAACAAACAAACATGCAAGCAAACAAACACACAAAGGAAGAAGGAAACATTCATGCAAGCAAACAACTCAAAGCAAATACTACTCCTACTCCTAAGCTAGCAGTGCATGGGTCATCTTACGTGAAGTGATACTTCTAATGTAGCCACTGACGCATTGGTTGACCCATGTTGGTGAACGCATGGTTCGCAAACATGGAAATTGTACAAACCAGCAAGCATGAAAGATATAATGATGAAGACGTACATACTTAGAGCTTACAAGGGTCACAGAACAAAAATGAGTGAAAGCGCATGACATGCACTCTGTGGACTTGCCATGGTGCTGTGCTACACTGTGTGCATATGTTGAGTGTATGCATTCCCTTGACTGTGATATGCAAGAAGATGTGAGAAAGGTAGACCACTTACATTGTGCAAGTGTGCTTGCTGTGTAAGATTCCTCCAATGCATGAGAGATGGGATCATGTAGATCGAGTGGAGGAACTGAAATCTGAGTCTTAGATTGATATTGAATGCAAAGAAGAGAGCCATGAGGAGCCTTGCATGTTTCAACAATCTCCTAATCAGAAGCGAAACTCGCCTCAGGGCAGTAAGGGCCTGACATAACCATCAACCCGGGCTGAAGTGCCTCGATAGCCTATGGGGTTTGACTTCCTCGACAGATAGATCATCATAGACTAGTGGCTTAGACGGATTAACAATGAGTGAATGAACATCGTGATCAGATGAAGAAGTAGAGAGATCACGACAATCAAGATCAGAAAATGCACGATGCTCATCGACATCCTCATGATTTGATGAATCGTGCGGAGGGGTAGATGAGAAGCAAGGATGTTCACTCTCTGTGTTCTCAAAAATGATAGATGATATATTGGACATATTTTTGGAGGAAGATGTGTCCTCTCAACAATGTAATGATAGACTGACATCTGATGTGTCTTATAAATGATCAGAAGTAGAAACATCTGGAAATGATTTTTCATAAGGGAAATCAGTAGCGGAAGAATCGAAAGGGATGTCAGGATAAAGCGGATGAAGCGCAACTGGAAGGAATTCATCCTTCACCGTGAGTTCTTCTTTAGATTCCCGCACATAGTCATCATGAATGATGGCGCAGGTTGGTTGCACAACACTAAATCTGTCAACATCTTGATCCTCATTTACATAGGTGAGAATTCTGCAATGTAAGAAAACCAGATAGTACGATCCAAAGGATCAATAGAACATGGGGATGGAAGTTGAGGGAATGAATCCATGTGACAACCAACACGATTGCAAGCCAAATCTGCATAGATATCAAGAGAAGTTGGGCTGGGAGGATGTGATAGTTCAACATATGTGTGTGCATAATCTCCCACATCACTCTACAGTGGTGGCATTGTTTGATGAGGTGAAGGCAGACAATCACTTGTGACAACAACTGTGCCTACCTGTGATTTCAAAGCTCCATCACCAAAGTGTGATAAGAGGGGTTCAAATGTTTTCAAGATTGTGATTTTTGGATGTGTAAAGAACATACTCATATCTTCCATCAAGAAATTCCCAATCAATTTCATATTCGGGGAATTAGTATGTAATATTACAAAAGCATGTGTAAAAATATTCAATGGATTCATCGAGTGCTTTTCGTAATTCCATAATTTCTTTTTTGAGTGCTTTACAGTTGAAGTGATTGAAAGCATAGTCTATTTCTGGAACCAGATGAGAAAGATAATGAATAGATTTTTCGGGCAGCGTGGCACACCAGTGCATTGGGTGCCCTTGAAGCATGTAGACAAACAATGCATAGGTCATGTAATCTTTAAAGATTCCATGTCTTTTGCCTGAGCCTACAGCGCTGACCACATGCCTAACCAAGGTTATGTAGCCTCCACCATTGTATGTTTTAAGTGACAAGTTATCCAAGAGATTTTCCGAGATAATGAAGTCATTTCCATAAGACATACACTCTGGAAGAGAAACTCTATAGTTAGTCATGATAGATATCTAGAGTTTCAAAACAGATGTGAGGACTCAAATTTTCATCTGGTCCTCCTTTTAGTGCCAAAACGTTGGTGTGCTGGAACTGCCCACATGCTAGGGGATCTCCCCAATAAGAAGTCCCAACTAGACCTCAAACCATTTGGTGTAGGAGTCCCAGTAGTGGGTCGTACAATATTTCCTTGGCCGCCATTGCACGCAGAGGCAAGTAATATTTCCCTATTGGTAGCAAGGCTGTGACATATCTGTCAAGTCAAGGAAGGTGGTTGAGTGGTTCTAAAACACGGAGGGTGAGGTCAGTGTGCCCCTTGGAAACTCGTGAAAACACAGAGTTAAGAAGGGAAGACATGAGAAAAGATGCATCACAAACTCGAAGGCAAGTAAGCTAGCAATCTAGAGTGATGGTTAAACCAATAAGACATTCCAGTAAGATTCATACATACATATACAGAAAATAGCTACGCATGCATGCGTAAGAAAATGGATACATATATATTATTTAGAGTAAATAAGCTAGATGAAATACAATACGACATATGCATGAAACGTGTTGGCTCTGTTATATTAAGAAGTGAAATTTCTAGTCATATAATACAAACATGACCAACCACTAGTTCTGATAGAGGAACGTTATAGTCACTTACACCTACTCCTCCAAAGAGATATAATAGCTCTACACAGTGGAGAAGCCAAGGCTTGTTACAATACTCTCCAACCCTTCTCTAAGATACTCCTATTAGAAGCTTGGCTAACCAAAAGCCCTTACAATGAGTTATGAGTTTCTATTTATAGAAATGGGTGGGGTGACCCTTGACATTCCCCTTTGTGACTCTTCATCTACCCTCATTACTCTTCACCAAGTACATGACTGTTACGTCAACTATTGACACTTGGAATTTCACTGTACATGACGTTACATTACAATGCACATGTCCCCATGTGGGATGACATAGGCTTGAGCAATCCAAGCAATACATCACTAAGGTTGAGACATATTTGGGATGACCAACTCTTCGACATCCTCATGGTGGTCGACCGTGATAGAATGATGCTAATCTTGGTGTCCCATGGTGGTGTCTGAGAACTTAATGGTGACATACTACTAAAATCAAACTCTTACCTCCATTGCATCTGGGTACACTGATATGGCTCCTCTGTCCAAATCATTTGATAGCACGCACATGGTCATCCTGGGTGTGGTGGGACTGACAACATACTAAAGGATAGTGTCTGTATTGATCTCAAAGCATGTGTTGGTGGCAACGCGCATCAAATTGTTGGAATACATGTTCAGCTCCAGTCGGACTTACTTCTTGTCTTCTCCTTGGTGAGTGTTGCAAAAGTGTGGGATCACATGCATGCACACAATGATATGCATGTTGTTGATTTCCTTTGCATGTGATCAATAGCACTACTCACCTTGTTTGCTTCGTGCCAAGTGCTGGGATGGATCTATAACTTTTACAGGCGTAGTTTCATTTGTGTGTGCATGTTGCACCCCCTGTTGTACCTGTTCTTGTTGTAGATCATTCTCTCTTTTGTGTGGCTCTTGTTCTTCCTTAAGTTGTTGCTTCAGCACATGCAACTCCTTCTTTATTCCTCTTTTTGCCTTCAAGCAATCTCCATGTCGCGTTGTCACCTCATAGCTTCAATCCCCAAAGATGATTTCGTCATAAGTGGACACAAGTGGATCTTCTTTGAACTGGCAGCTTTGCTCTGCTTCTATGTTTTCAACAACCTTCCTCTTGCATTCGTCGCATTGCAAGTGTGCCGCCTTCTGCTATTGCTTGTTGTGATGCTTCTGCCATATTATATTGATGTCCTTGTCTATGAACAACTTGATGTCTTCATAGGTAGGAAATCTCATAGACACTTGCTTGGCCACAAACCCCACTATGCTCTCAATGGTTTCCTTTAACTCTGCTCTCCTGAAGTCCATTGTACTTGTGCTTTTGAAAGATGGACAAACAACTGTGATTATTATGGGCAAATTTAGTGTCTTTTTGAATGACTAACCCCTAGACCTAGTAGCAAGTCTAGAACAATAGTTAAATTAATTCCATTGCTTTTCATATAGCTAATAGATGAAAGAAAGAGGAGCAAAAGTACCAACCTATATCTCTCGCTCGATCCCTCTTCCCTTTTACCACTTTTTCCACTCCCTTTCGTACTTAACTCACTTGAAAGGTACCTGCACACAAGCCGAGACAGAAAACCATCAAAGCATACATATCGATATGTTAAATAAACATATTATAGAA
This sequence comes from Pinus taeda, assembly GCA_000404065.3. Classification (NCBI taxonomy): domain Eukaryota; kingdom Viridiplantae; phylum Streptophyta; class Pinopsida; order Pinales; family Pinaceae; genus Pinus; species Pinus taeda. The sequence goes on from APFE030771536.1 coordinate 26,622, forward strand.
TTGAAAGTACAATATACATCACATAACACATGAATCGAAAAACCAGAGAACTATTTATTCATATAAGGAAAGATTACAACGCATGTAGATTCATGTCCAATTCAGTGTCATCCTCCCAGCTTCAAACCCTTCTCTCCTCATGGAAACAACAATTTGACATGATAACATTACTCTCTCCACTAATCTCATCCAAGCAGCATTTCCTTAGCTTAAGAAGTCTCAACCTTAGACCAGCCTTGAATGCCTGGTCCTTTTATAGCTAAATAGAGAGGGTTAGGTCATTAATGGCTCTCATGAATGCATTACCATATTTGGGAAGTGGTTCCATGGAGGAAGGGATAATGGATTAAGGTTCATTCATCTCCTTCCTCGTCCAAAAGTGAGCCCAATCCCTCTAGAAACATCTAGAAGCATCCAATGGATGATGAATATAATGAATTCATTGGAAACATTCGATGGATCTCGCTCATTGCAGGTGATACAAAGGCTAGGTGCTATGCATAGCACCCAGATAGTGTAGTGGTCACCATTCATTGCAGCCAGATAGAAGGCCACTTATGATGATCTACTTAGGGAAAACTTTTGGATGAATGGTGTCATGAAACTCTTAGGAAGCAAACATGATGTAGGTTAACTTCATTAGGGAATGAAAACAAGTGGATTAGGGGTTGATAGACCCTAATAATAAAAATCTAGAAGTTGGGGTTGATGTGCCCAAATTTTCCTGTAACAGTTATGCCTAGAGACATAGCAACAATCATGGCAAGCAAACTGTCAATCGAAAACCAAAACAAAATTGAGGACTGACTTGCAACATACTTGTGTGATTGATCTTGAAGGTTACGCAATTTCAGTCGAGACGTTAGGAGATTGATAGCCAAAGTTGTGAAAGGAATAGTCCGGAAGGTCGGGAGGCTGACTAATCACTCGAACTACATAATGCACATTCCAAACTATCATGTTGAGGTTAGAAACTGCAGAATATGCAATTTCAATTAATAGTGGCATGTAACTAGAAAAATGCATTGTGTAGTTTCTCGGGCCAACAGGGCACTACCTCCAAGAGTTTCTCAATGCAAGCCTAGAGGTCAGTGTTGGTCCATGCTTGGACAATTTTTGGAGGGAAGGAAAAGCCTTCACTTCTAGAAATGCATAGTGCTAGCTGAGCAAGGCACGACTTAGGCCAAGACAACCTAGCCCGACTGACGGGCTACTGAAAGCATGAGAAGTTTGAATGCATGATGAGACGAGTTCAAACAAGAGTGAATGATTATGCATGAAAATAGTAAGTGCATGATTCATAAAATTGGATGCATGCATTTGAGTGAAGTGGGTTGCCGCAACAATGACCATTGGTGCAAAGACAGTGTCATGCATGCGACAAGAGTGAGATGCAAATGAAAACTGAAATGATGGTTGTACAAGCTAACATGGATGTAAATGATAGCAATCGTTCATAGAAACCAAGCAGACAACATTCACAGGAGCGAAACACAAAAAAAAAACAACAGACACACAGTGCAAGACATGTGAAGTTGGCGTACCCCAAAATAGTTGAATTGAATGTGCTGACGACTCCTAGGTGTGATGTGCGATGTCAGAGTTGTAAGATTGATGTAAGGAATGAGCTATACAACATCCGGTTCATAAGTTTTGATAAAATTGAGGTTGTGACACGTATGCCACAAATCTAGGAAAAGTGACACTGAGCGGGAGGTTTCTGAAATGATCCTTTCATGTAACCTCTAGCTGATAAAAATAGATCCCTAAATCTAGGGATCTCTTTCCATGTTGCCTTGGGAAAAAAAATCCATGCATGAAATTCATTTTTTCTCTGTCTCGAAGGGATCTGGTCGATTTAAAGGCACATGCATCGGTTTGCGAGCCTGGAATTAAAATCTGCATTGTTTCTGGGCTGAGTAGAGCTAGACATCCCAAAGGTATTGGGTAATTTCTGGGAGGAGTAGGTGACTGCTGCCTAGAATTGCATAGTTTATGGGCTAAGAAGTTGTCCTAGCATGAATTGTGTAATTTTTTACAGGTAGACTATGAGGAAGAATTGTTCAATTTTAGAGCCCAACTGGGTTTGATCAATTTTTGGAGAGAAGGTTGATTCCCCTCTAGAATTGTACAATTCTGAGAGGGATATGCTCAACCAACAACTAACACTAAGTCTAGAAAGTAGCCTATGAAGGAGGCGGAACAAACTTGCATGCATAGGCTAACAAGACTCTATGAAATAGTTGAATCATATGTGCCTGACAATGCAAGACATGTTGTTGAGGATGGTTGGTAGGGACGCTCCAAAACAAGGCTAAGGAACAAGAAACAAAGAAATATGTTCTTCATTATTTGATAGTAAACTACACAAATTTTTTATTTATAATAGCAAAGAAAGCTTCTGGAAATAAATAGAAATTAGCCTACTAGAAGTTAACCTTTACAATGCAATATATAAGATAATATCTCTACTTAAGCTTGTAATCTCCAATTGTCTTTTATTGGAACTCTAATACCCCCTATAAGTTAAACTTAGGGATGAAACAAAAAGAAAATAAAAGACCAGGAATGTGTCCCAAAAACAATGCTTGCTAAGGTGCCCATGTACAACCTCTGATAAGCAGATAAAAAGAGAAAATGAACAAATCCTCCCGAAAAGAGAGTAGAAAAGCAATAAAAAAATGCAGGACTCGAGATGACCCCCAAGGTCAACTTCCTTTACTTCAACCATTAATTGTAACTAAACAAATATTGGTAATGCCAAAGATTTACTGAATATATCTACTAGCTCTTTAATAGGCACATACTCTAGGCTAAGAACACCATTTTGAATAAGTTGGAAAATCAAAAGCATATGGACCTCGATATATTTCCTTCGATGCTCCTCTAGATTTCTCGAAGTATGTATGGCACTCTGATTATGACACCAAAGAAGAGTAGGATTATCCTATTGAATGTCAAACTGAATTAAGAATTTTTAAGCCAAATAAATTTCGAACTAGTAAGAAATGCAACTTGATAATCAACTTCCATACAAGAAATCATGAAATTGTTGGCTATGTCTTGCAAGACCGAGTAATAGGAACATAACCAATACAAAGAACAAAACTAAATGTGGACTTATGGTCATCAATTGTTCCAACCCATTCAAAATTTGAGAAACCCACAAGCTCAAAAGTACCAACCATGTACTAAATGCCAAAAGTGGTAGTCCCCTAAATATACCTCAAAATGTGCTTTATTGCCTTCGAGTGACTGTCATGAGGATCCTAAAAGAATCGAGAGACCATCCCCACTAAAAAATCAATGTTAATTAGGGTGTGAGTCAAATACAGTATTAATAGTGTATTAATGGAAACTTTTCTATGGAACAAAACTCATATTGAAACATGATCCATAATCCCCTATAAGACCCATACAATTACATTTATTGATGGTTAGATGAAATCAAAAAATTAATTTCTCAACTTATGATAGAACCAAATTATATTTCATTGGCCACTTCAAATAACAACATTTTCACTTTCATTATCAATGTCCATGGCTAATTATCTGACATATCTAAATATATGAATAGGATGAAAGCATGTTACTCAATTAACACTAGTAGAGAAGAGGTGTCACTTTTACATATAACCAAAGATATCATTGTTATATTATTTATTGACCCTAGAAACAACCAACTTTGATCGAGGAAATAAGTGCATTTGCATAAGGTATCAATAGAGTATTATTGGAAGGAACTATGGGACAAAATGCGTATTGAAACTTGATCCAGAACCCCAAACCCCCATAAGACCCAAATAATTAAATTTCTCAATAGTTATATGAATTTTAAAAATTAATCATTAAGTATTAATAGGGTATTAGTGGAAAGCTTATCTATGGGACAAAATCTTATTGAAACTCGATCCATAATCCCCCCCTCCCCCCGCCCCAACAACACCCATACAATTAAATTTATTAATAGTTAGATGAACTCAAAAAATTAATTGGTCAACTTAGGATAGAGCCATATTGTATTTCATTGGCTACTCTACTTGACATATTGTTTCTTTCATTACCAATCCCATGGCTAATTATCTAAAATATCTGAATATACAACTACTAAATATACATAGGATGAAAGAGTGCTACTCAATTTGTACTAGTAAAGAAGAGGTGGAAATTTTATGTGTAACCAAATACATCATTGTTAGATTGTTTATTGACCATAGAACCAACCAACCTATGATGCAAGAAAAAGGTGTGTTTGCATAGAATATTAGTATAATACTAGTGGCAGGCTTATTTATGGGACAAAGTAATAATGAAACCCAATCCATAACCCCCATAATACCTATACAATTAAATTTATCAATGGTTAGATGAACACAAAATTTTAATTGTTAAAGTATTATTTGAAAGATTATCTATGGGGGAACATATTGAAACCTAATCCAAAACACCCATACAATTAAATGTATCAACAGCCAGATAAACTTAGAAATGGTCAACTTAGAATAGGGCCATATTGTATTTGGTTGGCCACTCCACTCGACAACATTGATGCTCTCCTTACCAATGGACATGGCCAATTATCTCACACTAAATAACTAGATAGGATGAAAGAGTGCAACTCAATTGGAACTATTAAAGAAGACATGAAAATTTTCCATATAACCAAAGAGATTGTGAGGGCCTAACCTAGGTCCTCTAATTAAACCAAATTTATCATATAATTGAATTACAATAGGTGAAAAATATAACATATTTATAACTCTACATGTGTTTGAAAAAACATGCAAGTAAAATTTAATCAAAAACGTATTAAACATGTAACAAATTTCATTTGCAACAATTTACATAAATAAATAAAAAAATGGAAGAATGCTTGTTTGAGTGGTTTGGATGGGATGCTCCTGACTCTGTTGGGATGATCCTCTTGGCTACCCACCTAAATTTTCCTCCCAGCCAACTATGAATTATTTACTAGCCTAGGGAACCTCCACAGGTTCCCTAGCCCTCCGAGCCTAAGTCCAACTAGTTGTAGTGTGTCCAAGTTAAAACCAACATTCTCTAATAGATCCAAGTTTGATTTATCTCATTTTTCTCTCCATTCAATGCCAAAACAAAGATCAAATATCTCCCGCTCTCCTTTCAACCTTCTTCCCTTTTATTTCTCTTCCTCCCATCCACCTCAACCACCTATCATTAATGTCATGTCTACACCCTCATATTTTTATTTTAATACCCTTGACTTTCCTTACCATATCTTATTCAAAAGTAGATTTGAGAAGACACCTTGGGAATATAAATATGGATATTTAATTTAGAAATAAATTGGGTAAGACCATATCTTATCCAAAAGTAGATTTGATGAGACACTTGGGAATATAATATGCATACTTAATTTACAAATAAACTGGATAAAATCATATCTTATCCAAAAATTAGATTTAAGAAGACACCTTAGGAATAGAAATCTAGATATTTAATTTAGAAATAAATTGAAGAAGATCATATCTTATCCAAAAATATATTTAAGAAGACACCTTGGGAATAGAATAATAACAAATAGTAAAAGTCATATCTGTAAAATAAAAGTATATATTCACAAGTGTAGGTTTATTCCAATATTACTTAAGAATTGTAACTCAATATCTATAGGTCAATTAAACATTAATCAAAATTATCTTAATAGGATCAAGTAGGGAATTACATACACCCCTCATTCAAAAAACTTTGTCCTGAATTTAGAGTGAAAATGACACAAGGAGTTTCAAATAAGTTTGAGAATAAAGCATAACAAAATAGAGAGAGATATAGTAGTCAAATTAAATAAGTCAAGCAATGATACCACTTCCTATCAAGAGTCTCCAACTAACCTATATCCTCCTATCCTTCCTAACCTACATTTTCTCTCATCCTATCCACCTTCTATTGTAATATACTATGGCATCGACTAAACCAATCTAACCACTAATAAAACCAGTATGGCGGAAGTGTCGACTATATCTACCTAACTTTCCCTGCAGGAAACTAGAAACCATCATCACATGTCTAGGGCAGAGTGTCCATTACTTCCTTCCCACAATTCTAGGCATGGAGTTTACATGGTGGTACATGCCTCCACCCCTCCTCAAAACTAGGTTCAACACCTTAATATGGATAACACTATGGCACTAGTTGGATAATTGTCATCAAATAATCTAGTTGAGAATTCATGTCACCTGTCATCTACACTTTATCCATGTCATAATAGTCCATATCAAGTAGGTGGAAAATGTAATAGAACAATGTATATTATACCATTCATCATTGGATGTTTGTACATTCCTCAATCAGAAGCGTAGATCTTGGTTATCATATAGTTCTTTCCAATTTGCAGGTTGGTTCTCATTCATGGATATATCTAACAACAAAATATATATAGACAAGTGATCTTAATCATCATTTTATAAAATCTAGTATCCACTTGGAAATCTTACATTAGATAAACCATAATTTTAATAAGTCATTCATTCGATAAATCATATCTCCTTAAGCTATACATCAAACAACAATAACACTGATAAGTCATACACTAGATAAATCATAGCCAAGTAAGTCGTACATCAAGTATTTTAATCAACAATACCTGATCTATCGAATGATTTATAAAAGTAGTTTCATCTTTCCAACTAAAATGCATCAATATTACATAGCGTTCATAACATTAAACTAGAAATAGATCCTTAGCATATGTAGCTATCTAATTCAAAATTATAATCACAAATGCTCAAAAAGTGAGGGGTAGTCACGAGGTATAGTCTCTGCATCCTCCCAAGTAGTAGATCCTGAGATATACTTGTCCCACTAGACCTTAACCTAGTCCACCCTGTGATGTTTGAGCTGTCGAACCCTACGGTCCAATATGCATAATGGTTTCACCATTATGGTTCCCACATATGAGACCTATAATTCCCTCCAATATAGTTCATGAGATTCATAAAAAACATAATGTCATAAAATAGATACATGAAAAACATCATGAGTTTTATGAAAATGGGGTGGAAGGACAAGACCATAGGAAACTAGTCCAATATTCTCCATGATTCTAAAATTCCCTATAACTCAAGGTGACAACTTCATCCCTATCCAAAACATAATGGTTATTTTGTTTGCTCAGATACGAATAAAAACTTGGTCTCCTAGTTCATAACTTCAATCAATCATATGTGCATCAACATAACTCTTCTGTTTATCTTGTGCTTCCTTTAACCTTTGTTGAATTTGTCTTACCTGCTCCTCCATTTCTTGCAGGAATTCAGGCCCAAATATTAATCAGTCCTCCAAATATTCCCAAATCAATGGTGTTCTACATGGCCTTCCATAACTATTATTATAGGAAGAATCTACCAATGGTAACTACCTTTCCCACTAAGCCTAATTATCCATGATGTACATTTTAAGCATATTTTTCATAACTTGATTTACTCTTTCAATCTGCCCACCTATTTCTGGATGGTATGCAACGGTCAGGTTCAACTATGTTCCCAACGCTCACTAAAAACTTGTCCAAAACCTACATGTAAATCGAGGGTCTCTATCATAAATGGTCTTTGTGGGTAACCCATGTAGTCGAATAAATTTTCTTATAAAAACTCATGCCACGTCAGTAACATTGTAAGTGTGTCTCATTGGGATGAAATGGGCAATTTGATAAATTTATCAACTACAACCAATAAAATTGTGCCTTTGTGAAGTGAGTGGAAAACCCATAAAAAAAATCCATAGAAATGACCTCCCATTTAGACATAGAGATGCCATGCAGTTGTAGGAGCCCTACTAGATGGCGATGATTAGCCTTCACTCGTTGATATTCAAGAAATTTCGTGACAAACTAGACTATGATGTGATTCATTCCTACCTAAAAGAAGAGTTTCTTCATCTCAACATACATCTTATTCACTCTAGGATGTGTATAATAGAGTGATTTATGTGCCTCTTCGAGGATGGTTATTCTTATACTCCCTTCCATAGGGATGTACATTCTCCCTTGAAATCTCAATAGTACATCTTTCTGAAGGACATAACCCTCAAACTTTGATTCTATCCACTTCCCACTTTGGAGTGTTTATATAACCTTCAGATAACAACTATCTTCAAAGAGTTTCTGTAACACACGTTCCCTCAAATTAACCCTCAATGGTACTAGGGAGAAGGTTTGTGGCCTCCTACTTAGTGCATCAGCGACCACATTCTCCTTTCCCTTAATGTATGAGATCCCAAAATCATGCTCACTCATGAATTTGCTCCATTGCTTCTACCTAACATTCAAATATCTCTGAGTGAAGAGGTACTTCAAGCTCTGATGATCAGGTCTTAACTCAAAGCTTCTCTGGACAAGGTAGTCTCTACATAGTTTCAAAGATAGCATCTTTGTTTCTAACTCTAACTCATGGGTAGCATATAACTCTTCATGTTTTTTCAAGTTTCTGGATGGGTTATCTATTACTCCACCTTCTTGTATCAACATTGACATTGCTCCTAATCCCTGCTTTGCAGCATTTATGTAGACAGTGAAGTCCTTTTCCATGTCCAACACTTGAAGGATCAGTGCACTAATTAGTAACCTCTTTAGTTTGGTGAATGCAGTGTCACATTCATATGTCCATTCATACCTGACCCCCTTTCTCTGTAATGTGGGGATTGTTTTTGCAATCTTTGAAAACTCTTCCACAAATATACAATAATAACCTGCTATACCCATGAAGCTATGCACTTCATGAGAATTTTTTGGCACTACACAATCCATTATGGCCTTTACCTTTTCTGGGTCAACTAAAATCCCTTCTCCTAAAATGATGTGCCCAAGATAATGAGTTTTCCTCTAAAAGAATGAACAGTTTGATAATTTTCCATACAATTTATTTTCCCTTCAGAAAGTTAATACAAATCTTAGGTGCTTTTCATGCTCCTTTTCATTCTTGGAATACATGAGAATATCATCTCGAACTACTTGCACAAATTCATCCAAATATTTCCTGAACACACCATTCATGATACTCACGAATATTTTTGGTGCATTGGTCAAACCAAATTGTACGCCTACAAACTCGTAGTGCCCAAATCAAGTCCGAAATGCAGTTTTTGGGATGTCACCTTCCTTAATCCACAATTGGTGGTATCTAGATCATAGCTTGATCTTTGATAAAACTGATGCTCCCTTCATCTGGTTAAATAGGTCATCTATTCTAGGTATCGGGTACCTATTATTTAGTTTGGCTCTATTCAAGTCACTATAATAGATTCATAGCCTTAAGGAGCCATTCTTCTTGATGAAAATCATTGGTGCACCCCAAGATGAAATAGTAGCTAATAAATCGTAGGTCTAAAATCTATTTTAACTGCTTATGCAACTCACAAAGTTTTGGAGTTGTCATCCTGTAGGGTGTCTAAGGTATTGGTTATGCACCATGTTTTAGGTTTATTGTGAAATCATGAGACTCATGAATATTGTTGGTTCATTGGTCAAACCAAATGGTACAATTATGAACTCGTAGTGGCCAAGCTGAGTTCAAGCTGCATATTTTGGGATATCACCTTCCTTAATCCTCAACTAGTGGCATCCAAGCCATAGATGTGCCCAAGACAATGAATTTTCTTATAAAAGAAGGATCATTTTGATAATTTTCCATACAAATGATTTTCCCATAAGCAATTCAATACAACCCTTAGGTGCTCTTCATGCTCCTTTTCATTCTTAGAATACACAAGAATACCATCCATAAAGACTTGCACAAATTGGTCCAAATACTTCCTAAACACACCATTCATGAGATTCATGAATACTACTGATGTATTGGTAAAAACAAATGGTACAAATACGAAAATGTAGTTCCCAAACCAAGTTCGAAATGTAGTTTTTGGGATGTCACCTTCCTTAATCATCAATTAGTGGTATCCAAATCATAGATCGATCTTTGATAAAACCAATGTTCCCTTCATATGGTCAAATAGGTCATCTATTCCAGGTATCAGGTACTTGTTATTTATTGTGGCTTGATTCAAGTCCCTACAATCTACGTATATCCTTAAGGAACCATCCTTCTTCTTGATGAAAATCACTGATGCACCACAAGATACTAGGTCTAATAAATCATAGGTTTAAAATCTCTTTTAACTACATATGCAACTCACAAAGTTCTAGAGTTGTCATCCTATATGGTGTCTAAGATATTGGTTTTGCACCATGTTTTAGGATGATTGTGAAATCAATCTCCCTCACAGACGGTAATCTAGGAAATTCCTTGGGAAAACCATCTTAAAATTATGGAAACAATGGGTGTTGATATAGGTAGGGTCCTTTGTAGTCATTTACAAGCTGAGCCACATATAATTTACAATGTTGTGCTGGGAAGAGGACCCCCAGGTCTAATTTTTATCTAAATTTTGAATCAATTCTGATGTAATATTATCAAGTCTCCACATTTTGAGGAGAAGAGCATGAATAGCGTAGGACTTTAAGAGTCAAAGGGGATTTTAGGGGGGTGAAAGCCCCTTATTTTGTAAAGGGATGGGTTGTTTTGATTAGGTAATGTAATGTAAAAGTTATAAAAGGAAGACATCTATAAGTCATTAGGTAGTTTTTTGGAAGTGCATGAATAAGATTTTTAGTCTATAATTATGTACTATGGTGAAGGGGAAGGCTCCCACAAATTAGTGCACGGATACCTTGGAAAGTTTGCAGATGAGTGCATGGGCACCTGGAACTGTGTGCGTGGGGTTAGAAGAAGTGTATTCATTGAAGATATGAAGAAATAAAGCATATTTGAAGCAATTTTGTGTGTTTTTTTGTATCTATATATATATATATATTTATATAATATATATATATATATATATATATATATATATATATTATATATATATATATAATATAATTTATATATATTATAAATATATGTTCTTTATTTATGCTCAGTTGTGATTTCAGTCTTTGTAATGTTGTTTTAATTGCATTGTGAAGATCCATATCTACATTATATGATAACTTATGCATGTTAGAACACTTAGGAGAAGCTCATATATCTAATTAAGTAGAAATCACTTTAAGTATGTGATTCTGAAGATAAGGGTTCATCAAGGCTGGATCAGGCCCTAGATTAAAGAAGCACCAAGATGTTGCATCACATAGCCTTCTAGATGTAGAAACCTAGTTCTAGCATCCCCCAATACTGCCTCATATGAGATTGCAATCTACACTAAGCAGATTATTGCCAAAAGGGTTGATAGTGTAGGGTTATTTTGGTTAACGTAGCTAACTATAGACCTAGGTCCAAGCCCCCACAAATAAACAAATGGTTCCATTTCTAGGAATGGGATCTATCTAAGGTATATGTGATGTGGCATCTATGGATACCAGCTAAGAAAGAACTCGAGAAGTCATTAGATCGGAAGTTGCACGTGTTGGGTTGTGTTATATTATTTCCACGACCAACCTAAAAAAATCTTGGACCCTATATTAGCTTGGGCGAACCTACCTATGGTTTTTGGTCCATGGTATTGGATGCTTCGGCACGTATAAATATGTATTGTAACATTGAAAGGAATAGAATGAAAAATCAAGCTGGTAGTCCCAGTTTTTGGATCCAGTGAGAAATCTCTGTGTATATGTGTTTTATGTGTTATGCTCTCACATTTTTATTTTTCCTGTGATTTAGAATTCATATGCAGGTAATTTCTATACGGGGTTA
>APFE030771558.1:0-10881 GCA_000404065.3 Pinus taeda
GCAATATGCCAAAGGTCATGCTGCCCTTGTCTTGTAGTTTTGGATGTCTTCTGCAAAATTGTATCTTTTGTCAACTCCGCCTAAGCATCTGGTGCCAAATCCTCCACAGAAGGTAGGACCTGTTACTCTTCCTGATCTAACATGGAAGGCTCATAAGGTTTCAAATTCTCTACATTCACAATTGAGTAAACACACATATATGGTGGTAAACTAAGTCAATAGACATTACCACCCACCTTTTATAGTATCTCAAAGGGACCATACCTCAGAGACTTTATTTTATTACTAGGCCCATGCAACCTCTCCTTGTTCAACTGTAGCCATATTGTGTCTCCCACCTTGAACGATTTCCTTGTTCTGTGCTGATTATGCCTGGTCTTATACTTCTCCTGTGACTTCTACAACGTTTCTTGTACCTGTAGATGGATCTGCCTGATCTTCCTTATAATTTTTTAGCCCTCAAAGCATCTCCTATAAGATCTTCCCTCACTCCTCCTTGTTTCCCATATGCAATATCCAAAGGTGAAGGTGGAAAATATCCAAAAAGAATTTCAAATGGGGACTTTCCTGTAGAAGTGTGGATTGCTATGTTGTAAGAATGTTTTATATATACCAAATTTTTATCCTAGGTCTTTAGATGCTTCTAGTGGTATCCCTTCAGAAGCTGTACCCAAGTCTTGTTGATTACTTATGTTTGCCCATTTGTTTATGGATGGAATGTTGTAGATCCCTTTAACTTTGTGTCCATCTTCTCCCATAATGTAGTCCAAAATTCACTAAGAAATCTTTTATCCCTATATGAAATGATGCTCCTTGGTATCCCAAAGTGCAACCAGACTTGTCAAAAGAACAAGTTTGCTTCTTCTTTCCCACTGATGGTATTTTTATAGGGAATCAAAACACACATATTATTGAACTTGTCAACTACCACGAACAGGTAGTCATGTCCCTTCCTGTTTGTCGGTAAACATCCCACAAATCCATGGAAATGATTTCCCAAGGATGAGTAGGTACGAGTAAGGGATGATATATACCCTTTTCCCTATTGCTAGGCTTGTTGGCACAACAAAGCATGCATCCTATTATGAACCTAGCTACTTTCTCTTGCATCTTAGGCCAATACACATACCTCTACAAGTTAGCCATAGTCTTCCCCCCACCAAATTTCCCTGCAACCTTTGAGGTGTGATCCTCTCTAATCGACTGCAATCCCTTACCTTTAGTAACAGATAAACTTATCCAACATGTAAAGTAAGCCATCTTAGAGATAGTAGTTAATAGTGTTGTCGCCATTGTGCACATGACTCTAACTCTGGCTCCTTGAAAGCCTTCTATTGACCTTTCCCCACTGGAAACTCTTGCCATTTGTTGTTATGGTGTGGAGCGGTGTTGTTATCGATGAAAATGAGGTTATGAATTTCCTCAAGTACTGTGCTGCCCCAATGAAACTCCTGACCTCAGAAACAATAGTAGGCACCATCCATTTCATGATGGTTTCCATCTTGGAAGGATCTATCTTAAACTATCCTCCATTGATCACATACCCTAGATACACCAAATATTGCTGTGAAAACTCACGTTTCTTGAGATTTTCTAGTAGCTGGTGCTTCTTCAATGTTTCCAGCACTTGCATCAAATGTGAAATGTGCTCCTCCTAGGTAGCACCATATACCAATATATCCTCAAAATAGACAACAACAAATTAATCTATAAAAGGGTGCAATACATCATTCATTAATCTCATAAATGTAGCTGGTGAAGAACATATGAAAAATATCATGACTAACCACTCATACAAACCTTACCTGGTTTTGAAGGCGGTCTTCTAGGTATCTTCTTCTTTGACTCGAACCTAGTGATATCCAAACTTCAAGTCCGGTTTGGTGAAGTATTTTTCTTGTTGCAATTGATCTATCATATCATCTATCCTAGGCAGGGCATATCTATTCTTGAACATGATTTTTTTCAATTCCCTGTAATCTATACACATCTGCCAAGTTCCATGCTTCTTTGGCACAATGATGATGGGTGACCCACATGGTGATGTACTCGTCTGAATGACACCCTATTCTATTATTTGGTGAAATTGTTTTTTCACCTCGCTTGCTTCTATAACAAACTATCTGTATAGCCCAAATATTTGGCAATGGGAAGTTAGACAATAGCTGGATCTCATGCTCCACTTCTCTCTTAGGTGGTAAACCTTTAGGCTCTCAGAAAACATCCCTGCATACCTGTAACAACTCCTCTAATAGTTTTTTCTATTTCTTAGTACACCCCTCTAGGGATGCCTTGCCTCTTATTGACTCCTCTACAGACTGAATTTCTCTTAAAGAAAATAAAACATACTTTTTGCTAGAACTAATCAATTTATTGGCTTGGTTGGCACTTACTAGTGAATTTTTTGACATTCTTTTGTGCATGTTGATGATGAATGATTTTCCATACTTGATGAGCTGGTACTAGTTGACTCTCCTCATGAATATTGCATCTCGCATGATGTATGGATTCCCAAACATGAGTCCACATACACCAAGGGGAACCACATCTAGACTACTTCATCAATAAAAATCAACACTGATAGCAAATCTAATTTTGCATTGTTTTGTTGCCTTCACCTCTGCATCCTAATTTACCCATCCCAGTGGATATGGGTTTGGATGATCACAAACTTCCAACCCCAACTTCTTGACCAACTTTGCTGTAGTGAGATTCACCTACGATCTTGAGTCAAACAGAGCATCAATCTTTGTCTTCTTGACCTGTATCTTTATATTAAAGAGTTTAGTCATTTCTTTCTCTTCCTATTGCTGGAGGCTAATCAGATTCACCTCCTTTTACATTGACATACAAATGATCTTTTCATCCACATCCGAGCTACTTTCAACTTGGTTGCTCGAATAAGTAGCCATGTGATTCTTCTTCTAATTATATTTCTTCTTGTTCTTTGAATTTAGCTCTGGACACAACTACCAACGCTTCTCCTCTATATGGCCATCAATGTTGCAATGGTTGCAGTGGTTGCTAGGATATTTGCATTGGTGTGTTGTGGATGTCGTCTTTTCATATTTTCCCCCTTTTTCTTCTTATTTCCCTCCTTAGAAGCATCATGTTTCTCCTTCTGCTTCAATGCACTTTATTGCGCTCTCTTCAAGCCTACGTTCTCCAAGTACTGTGCCTATATACAAGCCTTGTTCACCGATTTGGGCTTGAACAACAACACTTGCTCACACAGATGGCTGTGTAGACCCCCAAAATACTTGAGGAGTACATCTGGGTTCTTTGGTGAGATACCCAACATTATAACCATATTTATGAACTCCATGGTGTACTCCTGCATGGTTTGGATCGAATTTTGCTTGAAGTAGTGCCACTAGATCAAGTAGTCCTCTATGTACCCAATAGGATAAAACTATGATGTAATGAGGGTTTTGAAGTCCTGCCGCTTAGTCATTGGAGGTTCTCCTCCAATATTAGGGTTTCCATGTGGCTCTCCCACCAAGTCAGTGTATGTCCCTCTAATTTCAGCCACATAAATGAGATCTTCTGTCAATCCTCAATCTTATGGACACTGAAATAAACTTCCAGTTGTTGCAACCAGTGATTTAGCTTTAGCACATCAATCTCATCATAGTATGAATTGATATTGTATTTTGCTTCCATTTTAAATAGTTATTGTGATTGGTTCATGGTACTCGAACTGGGTTGATCTTTTCTAGGTTCTTTCTTCGATTGGTTCTCCGTTTCTAGCCGATCTCTTGATCCCCCTTTTGATTTGTCCTCTGCATTTAAACCCTCATATTCTCTAAATATCCCAATATTATATCCTAGGTACACCATGTTGAGGGACAAAGTCCCCTAGGGTTTTGGGTCAACACCCTAGCAGAGTGGGGGTTATCTACAGGAAAAAACAAGCATTCCACACAACCATGATACTTAAATAAGAAAACTACACGAAGAGAGGTGCACCTGGGGGTCCTTCGTTCGGGTAGATCCAGCCAGAGTCCAAACCCTCTTGGAGTTCCTCTCGATCCTTGAACCTGAAAAATGGCCAATTCAAAGAAGCATAGAAATATATGGACAAAGTATCATATAGAAATCAACTTCCTATCTTATTGAAAGATGGTTGGTTATACATTGAAACAATTATTCATATGTAAACCATAACAATAACATCATATGCATAAAGAAGATTGATTTTCGGAACAAGACAAATGTTTCTTTATTGCAGATAACTAAAACAAAGAAAGAAATGATATCACCTGAATCTTCCTCTTGCTGGCTCCAAGCAGAACCGTCCTCCTGGTCCATCCAATCCCATGTCTTCAAAAGGCTCCTTCCATGACTCACACAAAGATATCTAAACTAGTGAAATGACATGATAACTCAAGGAAACAAGGGGTTCCTATAGTTGAGGAAGTACTGGAAGCACAGGGATCTTCAGACTTGATCAGGGATAATCTCAACAGAGTAATTCTCTCTCTTCTCTCCTCCTTTACGCCTTCCCATTGAAGCCTTTTTATACTTCTCCCAAAGTAGTTTTTTAGTTGGGAATTCGTTGGGAATTGTTGGGCCATGGGCACTAATAGGTAATCAACAGGTAAAACACGTGATCTCCGCCTGAAATTAAGGAGATTTAATTTTTTTTTAAGTGTTTTAAGACATAGACGTGGGTTGGGTATACACTGACCCGCATACACACGTGTTTAGCTCAGGGCAATGTCATGTACATGGAGTAAAACACTATTTTTTAAGTATTTGGACCAAGTCTGGAAGGAGGGGTTGCCCTAGGCCATAAATGCAGCATCACAAATATCAAGAGTGAGATTTGGATCTATAACACACCATGAGGAGGTTTACATTATGATTTATAGTTGTGACTTATTGTTCTAGCTGTGAAAACCTCACCTATGCAGGATTATGACGGTCATTTATGGATTCATTGGCCATGATTAGAGTTTTATGATTTTTGTCCCTGCTGATCTAGATCCCCTGTAATTGCCATAAAATACCTAAAGAAACCTACTTTGAAAACAATAGGATCTGTAAACTACCGTGGATGTTCCACTGGATAGTTCGTCACAACAAATATGATAATATTATATTAAAAATATGAAATTCTACATTGTTATAGTTTTATTAAATTTCTAGATCTGTAGATTTTACTGTAATTATTACATGCATGCGAATGGAAATTATGCAAAAAACATAGAACAACAAAATAAAATCCCACACACACACATAAGAGAAAAGATATGCATTGGGAAACCCTTTTGGGAGAAAGCCCAACTAGAAGGTGAGGCTGCTCCTCTCTTTGTCTGTCTAGAAATATTGTTGCAGGTACAAAGAATTATGGCCTGTGGCCTGTGGGTTGCTACAATGAAACAATTTGCTCTGCATTCTCTACCTCCTATCCCTCTTGGCTATTCTTGCTCAGATATGGAACAAATGCACTTGAAAGAATGAAATGCCTCTTCCTCCTAGTGGCCTGATTATAACACAACCCGGTAGCACACTAATTGTTAAGTTTGACTTCTAGAGTATTTTACATCATAATAATGTGTCTAGCCCCATTTCCATGAATAATTGGGGCTAACACGACATCCTCTCGAACCATGGTGGTGAAAACAAGAAGGTCAACTTCTTAGTGGCATAACTTTCGCATACAGACTCCGATTGATGCAATTCCCACGCTGTTGGAAATATCTCTATGTGTAGAATAACATGAAAAGATGCATCACCAAAGAAACAACCCCTCCCTCCCCCACCCCCCCTTCCCACGCCGTTGGAAATATGTCTATGTGTAGAATAACATGAAAAGCGTGCAGTCACCTAAAGAAACAACACCCCCACCACCCACCCCTTCCCCCCCACAAAAAAAAATGTTATTTGATGCCTCAAAATGCTCTTTGAAGGTTTTTAAGACTATTTTGCCAAACTAGGCCCCGCTGGTAAAATGGTCTTGTGAGTTGATTCCTCAATTCTTTCCACTCCGAGAGCATCAATATAGATGACAAACAATATAATGATCCAATCCAGATCATATTTCCTATTCCTTAGCATGTGTAAAGAATTCAGAAATTTGGAATTCAAAGGTTGGCAGGGGTATCTAATTTGGAAACAGTCCAAATCTCTCAATGGATGGATTTCCCATTTTGTTGCATGAGTATCTAGAAATATAGAAGTCTGAGACTTTAGGCAAAGGTCACGCTTTTGCATAGTCCAAATATACCCTTAATTGGATTTTGTGTGATATATAAGAATCATGATATCCGAGGTTGGAAAATGTTATCCATCTCCTAGGAGTCCATATGTCCATAAGTCTGGATATTTTTCCTTTTCACTTGTTGCGTAGGGGCCAAAGCACATAAGTTATAATAAGTCATGCACTTGTTGCATTATATTAGTTTGAATCTACAGATCCCGAGGTTGAAGAAAATACACCCTTCTATCGCTGGATAAGGCATAAACTAGATATAAGAGTTAAGCATTAGAAGACTAGCCCACTAGGTAACCATGCCCAATGGAACCATTCACCATCCTATGCAGACGTTCAGTGAATTTGAGGGTGTCAATAGGTTGCACAACTGTTCAGGACAAGGGTCGATTAGGGCCAAATACATTGGTACCACGATGGAATGCTGGTGTGGTAGTACCACATGAGCTAACTTAGAGTACATGTGGATGCCACATGGTAACATATTGGTGACATGGTAGGGTTGGAAAAATTTCCAGAGGTCATAACTTGCATTCTTGAAGTTGGATTGTGTTAAAATTTGTATCACTAGAAAATTCTCGATGAGCTGAGTATGATGATGATGTCAAAATCTAATTCTGCAAACTTGAGATAAGAGGCATTTTGTAAGGGGGTCAGGTTAAAGCAAGCAGGTAACACCTACCATTGTTCGAGATAAGATTAAGTGGGTGCGAGTGTGGTTACATGATGCATGTTCATTTGTATGTTGTGAAAGGGTTTGACATTGATAAGATGTTGATGCGTATAGGTTGTGGCTTCCTCCCAAATGCTAGTTGGGGATTTCAAAGGTGCAAGGGGTGATTCGACATTTTTCTCTATTCTCTTGCTTCATACACAAGGATTGATAGCTTTTTTGTCCCTTGGTTTGGTTGGGATGTGGTTTCCAATGATATCCTATGTTTGTAGATGGTGGGTTGTTGATGGTTTATTATGGTTCATTCCTCTACTACATTATACCTAATGTTGGTTTTGAAGTATGTAAGATAAAATGTAACCCAAATCTTATGATCTAGTCATCGAGCGCTATACATAGGGGAAAAGTCAGGGAATAACCCAATCAACAAGCCATGCCTCATAGTCATTGCAAAGGTTTGGAAATGGTGGAATTGTAGGCTTAACAATGATTCAATCAAATAACACCACAAAATATCTAGCAAGAAGTGTGGCTGTCATCATGCAAATGTGGTTGTAGATGTCCAAACAATAGATTAAAGTTGAACTTCAATATTAGGTCTCAAACTCTGGCTTCTTCATGTCTCAAGATACCAAAGTATTAGGATATATGGATTTTTATTAGTTAGCCAAACTATGGTAGCCATCACTTTCAAGAACTGGGGGCATCATGAGCCATAAAAGTTACACAAGCTAAAAAGACTGAAAGCCAAGTTCATAGCGTTGTGCAAGGTCATTTCAGAGCTTAATTACAAAGTTAGAACTTAATTTAAGGTTTTTTGGGATAAAAAATCAAATAAAAAAATAATAAAAATTATGAAAACTTTTTAATTCTTAAGATACTAGATCTAACTTCAGAATCACTAAAAATGCCATAAAAAAAATAATTGAAAATTATAACAGCCGTGTATTACTTCTCATCCAAACCTTTTTAAATACACTCCATCTTCATCTTATTATCTATTAATTATATTAGGTTTATAAACTTTTTTAATTACATTTTTTATTTTACTTTGATGCACTTGCTTTGCTAAGCTATTATACATATAGAAATTTGTATATACATCCAACAGAGCATAATCTAAGTTTCAAGTCATTTTAAATACACTCCATCTTGATCTTGTTATCTATTGATTATATTATGTTTATGCTTATTTTTCTTTTACATTTTTTAATTTACTTTGATGCACTTGCTTTACTTAACTACTCTAAGTATGGAAATTCGTATATGCATCCAAGTAAGCATCATCTAAGTTTTGGTTCCTTTTTGAGTGAACTTTAAACAACCAAGTTTTGTTTATATGTGTTTTGAAAATATATTATTATAAGTTCAAATTAATTTTAGAAATAAAAAATATTAAATATTAAATTAGATTACTATTTTTTAATTTATTAATAATATATTTCTTTTTATTTAATATTTAATTTTGCTAAATATAAAAAGAAAAAACACTGAATTGTATGATTTATATATTGAATTTTAATAAAATATGCGTAAATTACACTTATTCTAAATTCAGAATATAGCTTTTAGTGATTTAAAGTGTATGACTTAATACATGTAAATTTTGTAAATATAATTTTATAATATTTAACAATAAGTACTTATATTTTTAATAATATTTAAACATAAAGTATTTTATTTATGGTGAGAATAAGTAGTTTCTTAGAAAATAATTGTGTTATAAAGATTTTAAAAATGTTTTGATATTTCCTGGGTGAATACTTTATCTATTTTAGGAGAAATAAGCAAACCAACATATGTTGGAAGAGGAAGAGATCTAACCTACTAAATATTAACAATATTAATATTAATTTTATTGAATTAATTTTCAAAAATAATTTAATTTAAATTTAAAACAAAATATTAATTTAATAATTATCAGGGGAATGTGTACGTGTTAGATATAATGTAATAAAGATTGTATGCCAATATTTTTTTAAAATCTTTTAATTTAATTTAATTTTATAACATTTTTAAAATTTAATCTAAAAGCAATAAGGTATGGGAGAGATGTATTGGTGTAAAATAATGGTGTAACCATATTTAAATGTAATTAATAAGCACATATAAACTTAATAATTACAATAAACTTATAATATAACAAGATTCACAACCATAGTTATTCATTCCATTTTACCATGTATATTATTAACTTATAAATAAGCTTTGTTACAATACCATGGGCCAATACCATGGCTTATCATGAATACCATATACCCAAAAACTATAACCCATTTCAAAATCAAAATTATTTTTGTTTTTTTAATAACATTTTTTAAATTAAATCTAAAAGGAAAAAGCTATAGATTTATTTAATAAGCCATAAAAACTTAGTACTTACAATAAACTTACAATATAACAAGATTCACAACCATGGAATCACCTTTTTGCCATGGATATTATTTACTTCTAAATAAACATTGCTATGATACCATGGGTCATACTACGGCTTTGCCTATATATACTATATAATCGACATCATTTCCTTATATATATATTATATAATATTTAATAAGATCAATTTATATATATATATATATATATATATTATATATATATATATATATAGTATATATAATATATATATATATATAAATATATATATATAGTATATATATTATATAGTGAGATCCATTTTTGGATCACATCATCGATACTCGGTGATGGTCCCTAGCTGCTTGATATTGATCTCTCTCCAATGGCTTGATATCTAATATTCTATATCATATATATATATATAGATTTTCTTATGGTATAAACAAATTTATATATAATTTTGAAATATTATTATTATAAAGTGTAAATTAATTTTAAGAATATAAATACAAAATATTAAATTGAAAATTGGATTTATTTATTTTTAATTAATTAATAATAATATTTCTTTTATTTAAATAATTTATTTATAAATATAAGGAATTGAATAGATTTGTATTAATTTTATAATACAAAATTACAACATGGTCCTAAAATTGAGATATATGCTCTTTAGATTTTAAGTGCATGACTTCAACACATGTAAATTATTGTAATTATAATTTTATAATATTTAACAATAAGTATTTTACTTATAGTGAGAATAGTAGTTTCCTGAAAGAATTGTGTTATAAAGATTATAAAATGTCCGATGTTTGTGGTGAATATTTTACCTATTTTTAGGAGCAAGAAGCAAACAACGAAGATAGATCTAACCTATAAATAATGGTGTTACTAGACAGAGAAAACCAGAAGTGAAGAAGAGTCAAAGATGAAGGATATGTTAAAGGTGGTTAGAGTAAGTGGTATGTGAGAGGCAACTAATAATGGATTGCCATGATTGACTAATATTAAATTTAAATTGAATTAATTTTCAAAATATATTAAATTTAGTCTAAGGTTGTTAGATATAATGTAAAAAGATTGTATGTCAATATTTTTTAAATCTTTTATCTTAATTTATTTATTTTATAACATTTAAAAAATTTAATCTAAAAGCAATAAGGTATGGGAGAGATGTATTGGTGTAAAATAATGGTGTAACCATATTTAAATATAATTAATAAGCACATATAAACTTAATACTTACAATAAACTTATAGTATAACAATTCACAACCATAGTTATTCATCCCATTTGATCATGGATATGATTAACTTATAAATAGACTTTGTTACAATAACATGGCTTATCATGAATACCATATGCCCAAAAACTATAAATCATTTCAAAATCAAAATTATTTTTGTTTTTTAAATAACATTTTTTAAATTAAATCTAAAACGAAAAAGCTATAGATTTTTTAATAAGCCCTAAAAACATAATACTTACAATATAAGAAGATTCATAACTATGGATATTCAACCCCTTTTGCCATGGATATTATTAACTTCTAAATAGACATTGCTAGAATACCATAGGTCAATACTACGATTTTGCCCATAATATTCTTATATATATATTCTTAGATAAA
>APFE030771565.1:4343-26958 GCA_000404065.3 Pinus taeda
AAGGGATGACTTTTCGATTGCTTTAGCGAGCCGAAAAGGACAAGCACTCGTTCTTTTTGTGGGATAATCCCTTAGGTCCAGAAAGATTAAAATATGTAGGAGGGATGGAACTTCCAATTACTTTAGTGAGCTAGAGAGGCCAATAGCTCTATGATCTTTTAATATTTAACGAGTCTGAAAAGAGTTTAAATTGGACTCATTTTCTGAGGAACGAGTGGTGTTTAGGGTAGCAACTGGTTCCGAGTAAGCTTGGAACTTCTCAAAACATGGTGATGTGAAGAGGGTGGCTAACAAGAATGAAGGTGACGGCAGGAACACAACCAAGGTTCAAAAGGCTGATAGTAGGGTGATCACAAAGGTTATTTACTGAGGGTGGATTCATCTTTTAACAGGCTTGAATCGGGAGAAACTATGCTCAGTGGCAGGTTCATTTTTTAACGAGCTTGAACCTTGTGGAAACATTTCTCATAATAGTTGTCAAAGATGTTCAATTCACCATTTAACACGTTAGATGCTTTAGTCGGTCATTCAACTTGCTCAATCTCTCCATCAAATTGATTAGAAATACATATTCATGTCTAAAAAATGAATTAAAAACTAACATTTTACTTGAAGTACGTGAATAGTAACATAAAAGGTAGTTTTACCTCTCATTTTTACCATTTCATTTCGAATTTGGGATTTTGGAGCTCTGGAGTGGTCTTCCCCCTCAAATTTCACCAGCTGGTTTTCGGCGATTCGGTGGACTATTCTCCGTGCCTTCAGGACCAGGTAGGAGCTAACCCTGAGCTCTTCATTTTCATTCCATCCTTCTTTGATTTTGAGCAAGTTTTTGCCTTCTTCTAGGCCCCTGGGGTTTGAAGAACTCGTTCACCATCCATCACACTTGGTGTGCATCGAAATGTGCAATGCATACTGAGATGGACACTGGCCAGTTAGTATGCATCTCACCTTGCTCACAGGGAGGGTGTGATGGGCATAGAAGGGAAACTTTTCATAGTGATTTTTTATGAAATTTTTGCCTGTTTTTGCTCAAATTTGGATCCTAATTCACCTTTCATCTGTGTCTCAGATATTTGTTGGATCAAGATGGTCGTCACATGGCATGAACACTAACATGAAGAAGAGGACATGATTACATTACATGATCAGCACACAGTTACTGCATTACGAAGCTATGGCTTGCTCAAATTCTTCCATATATCTAGCATGAGGCAATAAATCAGTTTGTTGCAGTATTTTCTCGATGCTTGGGATCCGATCAACCAGGTATTTCAAATTAGAGGGAAATCTATTCCACTGACAGTAGAGGATATCTATTTTTTGATGGGCTTATCAAGGCATGGTGCCCCTCTTTCACTATCGGGATCCACTCATGGAGGTGAATCTGTGAGAGATTATATCCACTAGTTCTGTAGAGATGGATCTCAGCCTAGTAGAGATGCCAAGATCAATATCTAGGATGTCACTGATTGGTATTTGAGGACCATTTTATTTACCTTTACTAGATTGGCTAGTAGCTCGTCTCTTCATTTGGAAAACAGATCTTACATGCAATATGCCTTGGAATGCCTGGAATCAAAGCTATTCAACTGGTGTGAAGCAATACTTCTAGTCATAAAAGAACAACTCTCTAAGGTAAGGAATGGAAGGTCCAAGAATTTTTGCTACAGTTCCATCTTGACTGCTTTTTCCTTGGAGAGGATTCCACTGATGCAGCCTCAGTATATTTCACTAGGATTTTCAGCACCGAGGGAACCATGTGTTAGGGCCAAAATCTACCTCAGGCTGAGAAAGGCAGGTCTAGGGCAACATTAAACCATGCTTAACATGGTAGCTAGCCCTACCAGGTCGGGAGAGGGCTCTCTCCTTGTCAGTCTCAGGAAAATATAGCGAGTGAGGCTTGAGATGACTGATGCAAAGACTAATTTTAGGCTACGTATATGCTCAGAGGGGTTTGATTGAATTTAATTTTGGTTTGTTGGCTCAAATTCGAAAGGCATTTTTGGGTCCAGGGAATGGACACAATCTTGCAAAGATATTTATGGGGCGAGGTAGGAAAATGGTTTAGTACTTCCAATTGAGTGAGATGGAGAGCTTTTAGACTGGTGAGGAGGTGGAGAGGGCATGAAAGTCTCAGGTATCCTCTTCAAACAACTAAAAACATAAATAACTAAACAAACCCTAGGTAGAGCACTGCAACTTCAATGAATTCTACCTTTATCCTTATTTCATTTAGTTACATTGAACAAAGAGAGATGATGGCATACACAAACACATGTAAAATTTCAATTACAGAAGGAAATACAATACCAAATCAAGTTTCCACAAGAATCCCATAAAGTGTTGCAAACCCTGGTCTATTCATTTACCAAACTGCAAATGAGTGTACAATAATGCTCAAAGCATTCACAAGAGTCCAACCTTTACTAATGACTAAAAAACTACTAGATATAGGCAACAAAGAACTCATGCTAGGCTTTAGGGGTCGAATTCATGAGTTTAAGAGCTATTTCAACAAGATATAAACTAAGAAGTAAAAAGTAGGTTGTAGAACAGCTTGCCTCTAAAACCTAGGAAACTGATTCATTCAGTTGCAAACTACCTTTTCATGATATATCTACCTCCATGAGTGAAATATAGCATATTTACATAAAAATCCATAAATTTACATCAAATTACATCAGGAGTTTGACTATTAGAGAGATAAAATTCAAATTGAGAAAAAACTAGGCAAAAAACAAAGTTTTTTTGGCAAAAATAACAAATTTTCATCCTATGCGCCATGCTCCTATCCCTGTACGCTGCGCTACTTTGCAGCTGATTTTGGAGACCTTAGTTTTCACCAAATTTTCTCAAAGTGTGATTGTTCGAAAGGCCTGCATGTCTGCTTTCTAGAACAAGTGGAATTTCTAAATTTGGTATTCATTTGCCCCTTCGAAAATGAGTTCTCCCAACACTGCTTCCTGTGTGGCCAAAAAGGGGCGGAAAGGGCATTTTGAGGTGTTTTTGAGCCTTTTGGAAGCTCAAAACTTGACAAAATTTCTTGGCCATGTGTGAGAATTCATATTTTTTCTTGCGAAATCTAAAAATGTTGAGTTTGCCTCCAAAGGAGGTCCCTAGCAAAAGCGCACAACAGGTGGCGCGACACACTAGGCAGAAAAGCCTATTTTTTACTCCAAAAATTTGAAATTTGCAAAAAGTATCCCAAATTTCTTGAAATTCAAGCTAAGTGTCTTGCATCAAGTGCTATATTTGACTAGGGAAGCCTCAGCCAAAATCTGGAGCTTGTCGTTCTCTTTTCTCTTCCTCAATGCTTTCCTCAACTTGGCCTTCAAAGTCCTAATTCTTGCTTTGCAACTTTTATTTCTTACCAAATACTGATAGGCCATGTGTCTCAACATCTTTTTCTCTTTGTTGGCCTTCTCCAACATATTTTCTGAGTGCATTTTTATCCTTTCAAGCCAAGAATCACGATCAACTTCAATTTCTTATTCAAGTGGTGTCAACTTAGTTTGCTTCCTCTTGGCAACCTGCCAATTTGCCCTTATGTTTTGGAGCTCCATGATGGTTTGCTGATCCTCTAACTATTTGTTTCTTTGCTCAAAATAGTTAATTATCCACTTGGCTCTTTCCAGGTTGAGAGAAAAGTCATGAATGTCATCTTTCTACTCCTGAATGATCTCCTTGAGCTTTGAGCTCAAATCAGTGGCATCATCCTGAACAAGAATGAAATCTGTCTCTTGACTTCCTGAAGGCCCCTCATCGTGTAATGGCTACTTACCCTTGTCCTGTACCTGCTCTGATGTTGGAGGAAACAAGACCCATTCCACCCCAGGTGGAGATAATACTCGTTGTGCTGCTGCAAACAATCTTCTTGTGCTCTTTTGGTAAGTGAAAAACACTGGCACACTAGTGGTTTGTGTCACATGCACCTCTTGTTGATGTCAAGGCTCTCCTACCTCATGAGAAACTGATGGGGGAACTTGAGGACCTGGAAATACCTCACGTGAAATGAGATCCTCCCATGAAACATTCACTGCACTAAGCTGATGCAAAACCACAATTTTGATTAGTGCAAAGTGATAGATGCTATTATACTGCTGATGAGGAGGCTTCCTTTGCACCAACTTGGTAATCTTCTGAATATTCTAGCAAATGAAATAGAGGAGGTTCATCATCCTCACCCTAGTGAAATGCATCAACAATCTGATATGATAGGTGTATAAGCGAGAAAATTTTCCCTCACAGATGAAATATTTGATTATGAGTTTCATTAGGCGAGCATATGTGTCCTGTAGGTACCTGAAAGGGAAGACCCTACTGACATGCCTCTGAAAACCAGCCTTGATATAAGGCTCATAATGATCTTTGTCCACCAGTTGCTCCTTATTCCACTACTCACCTACATTTGGAATACCAGTTGCTTGAGCTATAGTCCCAGGTGTCAAGGTGAATGTCACACCTGCAAAATTGACCTAACCATTGTGAAGATAGAGCACAAATAGTCTGGCAAGCTCATGGTGGTATTTGACTCTTTCCACCATCTCAGAAAATTGATAACAAGATTGGTGTTAGAAGCATATGACAGCAAGGGGACAAGCCAACAGCTCAGTAAGTGAAGTAGGCTCGTCCCGATTATGTTTTCCACTCTTATGAGGTCTGCTTGGTGCATGAATTTCTTTTGAAGAGTCATTGATTGTTTCCTCATTTCTGTCATTAGAAGAATCTAACTCCATGTTTGCCAATGCTTGAGTTTTCTTAGATGGGTATGAAGAGATTTTAGGGTGAAAATATGTATTTGCTACTAAAAGATATGAATTGATGAGGGACTGTGTATGAGGGGTTGGGGATGCTGCTGGTTGGGTTTTTGGGGAATGAAAGGGTTTAGGGAATAATATTTAGGGTTTAGGATTGTTGATTAGGGTTTGGGATAAGTGAAGGTAGGGATTGGGGTTAGTAGTTTTAGGGATATGGGGAATAGGGAATAGGTAAGTATGAATGAAAGGGGAGGAAGGAAATAGGTGAATGAAATGTAGTGAGGGAGTGAAAATGGTAGGGGTGGGATTTAGCAACAAAAATAGCAATTTGTAAACCTTAGGTATTTTTCTCAACAAACTATGTAACGATCTAGGGTTTAAATTTTTCCTTATTGAATCACCATAAATACTGAAGAAAACTGATGCATTGGGCATATGGGAGTGTTGACTTACTTGTGCAATGAGGAATTTACAATTTTGGGAGCTTTGGAGGAAGATTTGGATGATTTCGGGCCTGGAAGACTACTGCACCACGCCACCTCATAGGTGCACTATGCCTCTCTGGTGTGTTGCACCAATTAAGAATTACAATGCAAACTATGCTCTTTGTGCACCGCATGGGCCAGGTGCGCCGCGCCTTGACCTAGGTGTGCCGCGCCTTGACCCAAGTGCGCCGCTTCTGCAATTTTCACTGTTTTGGTACAAAATCGCTGCCTTGGCTTCAAAAACACAAATTTCGCTTGCTCTCTTCTCCTTTGGCATGCAAATGAACCTCTTTGACATTTAAAAAACTTTTTATACCCATGGTTTTAATTTTTGACTTACGAAAACCCACTTTGCTAATGTTTGCTTTTCACTTGCTTTTTAAAACTCTATTTTGGGTAGTTTGTCTTACTTTTGCCTTTGATAGACTAAATGCTTTGAAATTTTGTTTCTTTTACAAGAACTAGAGTTGCAGAGGCTTGGAAAGGTGACCAGGGCTGCCTCTTGAAATTATTACATATGGAAAAAATGAAATTACATAAAATTTGTACATAAAACATAAAAACTCTATTTTTCCTGAGCATGTGATTACTGAAGTTATTGTTGCTGAGACTTTATTTGACCTCCTCATGTGCATACTGACCATTATTGAGTGTTTTCAAGACCTTATTGATGAAACCCTAGACCTAATGAGACCTAAAACCCTAAAAATGAGTCTTGCAGATTTAAGGACAAAAAATGACTGCAAATGACCTAAATGTATGAAAATGGGCCAGTAGGTAAAGATCATGAGGGAAAATTTATAATATGCCACTACCATCTGATAATCCATGACCCTAATGGAATGCAACTGATTGGATGAGACACCTAACATGCAATGAAACAAGAGAATTTGATCGTTGATGGAGGGATGAAGATACCGACATTGACATTGGCTCTAATGGGGATGGTAGCTCCTTGGAGGTGCCAAGAACTATAGACCTCTGGAAAGTAGACAGTGCCTTCTTCCATTGGGCTATGGAGTCAGTAACTTCAACAAACCAAAACCAACATCTTGACTCAATCTTAGAACTGAAATCTGATTCAATTTCAAGACTGAAATCAGACTCAAAACTGACTCAATTTCAAGACTGAAATCGACTAAAAACTGACTCAAACAATCCAAACCAAAATTGAAATCAAACCTTCAGTTTTATAGCCTTCACTTTGGGCCCCAAACTGAACAAATGATCACATTACACACTTGAAATGAAGGAAATAAAATGGTATGTACAATGATATATATGAGAACAGAAAATATTTCAAAGATAGTACCGTTTCAGTAGCCGACCATTGACTGACCCACCTGGACAATCTTCTCCACCCATTTCTTTTAGCAAGAAAGCATTTTGACCCCTATATGCAACAATTCTAAAAGGTCCCTTCACATATTCTTGAACTTGTCATGCTTGCCTTTGTCTTCGTTTTGAGCATCCCATTTCAGCACTATGTCTTCAATTTGAAACTTGTCCGCCTTTTCCTTTCGGTCATATATTTTCTTGATTCTCTCTTGCAACTTGAAGGTATTCTAAAAAACCTCCTCTCTAGTCTGCTGTAAGTGGATCATTTGATTTATTCTTCACTGCAAATGATCTTCCTCGCTACCAACTTCCTGCAGAAGTTTAACAACTGGGACTGCGAGAGATGTAGGGAAAACTGTGTCAACACCATACACGATCTCGAAAGGGGACATGCCTATTGATTTTTTCTGACTTACTCTATCTGCCCATAGTGCATTGACCAATTTCTTGTGCTAGCTCTTCTTGTTTGTTTCAAGTAGCTTTTTGATAATGTTGACTAAATATTTATTCGAGGATTCCACCAATCCATTACCTTGTGGATAATATGCAGTTGAGTGCCCCAAGGTAAATTGATATTTATTAAAAAAATCAATCATATTTTTAGATTTAAAAGCTGTTGCGTTATCTATAATCATCTTATTAGGACAACCAAAACACAACAAAATATTGTTCTCAAGAAACTAAATTATTACCGAATCAGTGGCATGTCGAGTAGGAATCGACTCAATCCATTTAGTTAAGTAGTCTGTCAAAGTAAGGATCCACTTATGCTATGCTGAAGAAGTGGGATTGATCTCACCAATGAATTCTAAACTCCATTGCTGAAATGGAGCACTTACTTCAACCAGTTTGAGTGGTAAAGGTTGTAATTTTCTCTTACCT
Organism: Pinus taeda; assembly: GCA_000404065.3. Lineage (NCBI taxonomy): Eukaryota > Viridiplantae > Streptophyta > Pinopsida > Pinales > Pinaceae > Pinus > Pinus taeda. Next base: position 11,809 of record APFE030771565.1, read on the forward strand.
TGAAAAATTTGACATTCATGGTAGCTTGTAACAATTTTGTACACATCAACAAAGAGGATTGGCCAATAATATCCCGCTCTCAAAATTTTATTGGCTTTTGTCTTCCAAACTAGATGACCTCCACAATCTCCTTTGTGAAAACCATCCATGACCTATTTTTCCGCTTCTTCAACCAAACAATTCAGCAATACACTACCGGGATATTTCCAATAGAGTGCATTATTCATTATACAAAACTTGGCAGCCTTTAATTTGAGGGTCCTACTTTTGTTCTTAGCCATTCCAGGTGGCAGTGAAAGATACTGGAGAACATAAACATTATCCGAGTACCGAGGAGAAAGAAGAAACATTTCAGATACCTAAACAAGTGAACTTTCTTCATCTTCTTCGGACATAGCAGTAATCAGATTTATGTCCAAGGCATGCAAATTAGACTCTGCCATCAGTTTGGCCAGCCCTTGACCTTTGATGAGCTTTGTTGGTTTGATCTCCACATCATATTCTAACAAATCTATGATCCATTTTCCTCATCTCCCTTCTGGATCTATTTGTGCTAAGACTTCTTTAACGGCAGCATTAGGGACATAAGCAAGGATGTGAGAATGAAGAATAGACTCGAAAATCTTTCAATGCCTTTACCAAAGCAAGAGCTTGCTTTTCAGTAATATTGTACTTTAAAGATACATCCCTTATTGTTCTGCTGAAAAAAGCAATTGGTTTCTCAAGCTTGTCTCTTTTCTGCATTAAGACCGCTGCCATAGTATGATCCGAAGCAAATGAAAACAAAAAAAAATCTTAGGAATAATCCGTGCTTATCAAAATTAGAGCTGAAGAAAGGGCTAGATTTACCAAATTGAAAGACTTGATGGCTTCCTCGATCCACTTCACTTCACTATCTTTCTTTAACATGTTTGTGATTTCCCTTAAATGTTCTGCAATATTTGGCACAAAATGACATAAGAAATTCATCTTACCGTTGAATGCTTGGATCTCCTTTTTGCTTCGTGGAAAATAAATCTTCTGAATGGCTTCCACTCAAGCTGGATCAATGCAGATGCCATCCTTGGATATGATATGACTGAGAAGTTTGCCTTCATCCATGGCAAACAAGCTCTTCTTTGGATTGAGAGATATGCCATATATTCTACACTACTGAAATATAATCTTCAAATGATAAAGGTGCTCTTCATATAAATTAGAAAAAACTATCAAATCATCAAGATAAACAACTAAAAATACATCTTTCTCATTTGCAAATGCGATATCCATATCCCACTGAAAGGTTGCACCAACATTCCTCAATCCGAATGGCATTTTGGCATAATGGAAAGTTCCCCGTGGAGTGGTGAACGTTGTTTTGTCTCTGTCATCCTCATGGACAAGAATTTGGTTATAACTAGAATAACCATCGAGTAGTGACATACGGGATGCTTCAACTACTCTTTGAAGTATGTGATCCATCTTGGGCAATGGATAGTTATCTTTCAAAGACACTTTATTCAGATTTCTGAAATCAATACATAATCGAATCTCACATGTTTTCTTGCACACGGCCAACAAATTAGAAATCAAATCTGAAAATCTTATGGGAATGATTATACTAGTTTTGTACAATCGATTTACTTCCTTCTCTATTGAGGGCAGCATCTTTGGATTTATCCTTCTTAGCTTCTGTCGAAATGGCTTCTGGTTTGGTTTGACCGAAATGATGTGTTCAATTATACTCTTATCATACTCCTTCAAATCTGAATAGTCCCATGCAAATACATTAGTAAATGAAGACAATTAACTAATGTATTTTTCCTTTACTTGAGGAGGCAATGCTTTTGATAACTTCACCATTTTAGGATTTTCTGCTGATCCAATGTTTACATCCTCAACTCCTTTCTCGGTTGGTACCAAGCTCAGTTTTCGAGCTACATCATCTTGATCAAACAACTCCTCTAAAGGTATTAGACCTTTAGGAATGACATTGTCCTTGAGTTGCAAAAATTCCATTTGATTTACTTCCATATCCGCTTCACCATCATCAGGCTCTCCATCTATAGAAGTATCTTTGTATTTGCCTTGATTTTGTAGAAATTTTTCAATCTCTTTATCATCTTGAAACACCTGCCAATATCTTTGATTATCAGGGATAGCTGGGTGATGTTTCACATGAATTTCAAACTTATTGCTTGAATTTATCGGAATTTTCAAATTACTTGCAGCTGTTGCAAGAGAATATGCAATAACATTCTGTACATGAGGGACATATGTCAAAGTGTAATCTGGAAACAATCTCAAAATATCTAATATGCATTATGGTAAGCCCACATTCGATGATTCTTAGCTTAGTATTCACCTTTCACTTGCTTGATAACTAACTCGAAGTCGCCATATGCTGAAATTCTTTTAGCATTTAACTTCTTAAGGATTTTCAAACCAGCAATTAAAGCCTCATATTCAGCCTCATTATTTGAACAATAAAAAGCCAATGTATATGAACAAACCCTTACATTACTTGGCACTTTGTTTGGTGAGAAAAAAGGGCTGTGTATCCAAATACCAATTTTGGCACCTTCCCTACCTACTGCGCCATCAAAATCCATGCTCCACAAACCAGCTTTGTCCCCCAAACGCTGAAATTCTGTTTTCTCTTCTTTTGTTTGTTGTCCATCAATTTTTTGCTACTATCGGAAGGTTGACTGTTCAGCAGTACTATCAAGCCTTTGTCTTTTTTGCTCTAGTACAGCTTGGAAATTTTTCAGTGATCTCTGGAATATCTTCTACTTCAACTACTTGACTATTTACATCATTAAAACTATCAGAATATAGAACAAAATATTATAAATCAGTATGTACATAATTGAGTGGATGATTTAGAGGTTTCTCCTTGCTAGTGATCATGTACTTCATCTTTTTCCCCCGATATAATTTTCTCATCTTACCAAACACAAGAATAGTAGCATAGGAGAAATTAGGTTGCAATGTCCCTTTGAGTTTTGCTCCCTAAGATCTGGAAAGAAGCATGCCAAATCTAGGAGGAATATCGGCCACAGCCACATCCATGAGAACATTTTTCACTGAAATCTGATCCAAACTTACAACCAAATCTTTAATGAGACCAATACATCTTACTCTACCAGAATCAAAGGAATAAAGATCATGGTACTTGCAAGTGATGTCCAAACCCAATTTTTCCATAATTTCCATGAGAGGCTCCTGTATCAAACATGGCATTGTGCAATACATAATCATGCAACCTAAGGCTGATGTAAAAAGGAGCTATATCACTATCCTCAGATTGACCTTCTAATGTTGTACCAAAGATAAGTTCAGGTTGATCATCTTCCACATTTACCATATCAGACAGAGGATCAATATTCAAAATCTTAGCCACTTGACCTTTATAACTCTTGTTCTTCATTAATTCAGTCAAAGGTATTGACACTTTTAACTTAGTAATTTCATTTTCTAAGCTAAAAGCTAAAGTTTTCTCTACCTCTTTGACTGGAACATCTTTCTTTTCAGTTTTATCCTTTGTTGCACTTGGCCAATTTGACTTTTCATTTGCTGATTTACTAGAAGTCAGATCTACTATCTCCTTTCCCTTTTTCTGCACATTTGGAGAATCATTCTTTGGTGGTGTTACTTCCTTCCACTTCTGAATTGGATTGATGGGTACCTCTCTACTCCTGATTGAATATTGTCACTGCTGAGCTGTCAAAGCATTCATATAACCCCTTTGATATTCATCAGACTCTTCTTCAAGAATTGTTTCATTTGCCAAGATGAAATCTTCATCTTTTTGTACAGCTAGGCTTTCTAAATACTCTTCATCTCCGGTGATATAAATGGGCAGATCATCAGGTGTAAAGAAATGATTCTCCTCACCAATTATGTTTTCATCATCATCTGATTCTGGACCATGTACAAAATTCTGCTGTAGCGGTGTCTTTACTTGTTGTTGTGCCACTTGGTCTTGTGCTCTTTGTTCTTGTTGCTTGATTCTGAATTGTGGTTGTTGTTGACCATGGAAGTTTAGATTTTTGACTTGTGCTTCAGGCTTATCAATAATTGTGAATCTATCAAACATATTCTCGATCTTGCCAAGCAAATGATCTGAGGAAGAAGCTTCCTCCTTTATGGTCACCTTCTTTTCGACCTTTGCTCTAGCTCTCCTGGCAAGCAGATTTGCCTCTACGCTGACTACAATTTTCTACATGTCCTCCAATGTGGCCATATCTCTTTCTCTTAATGGATATGCCATGTCGGGATTGAAGCCATCGGGAAATTTAATCAAAGCCAACTCCATAGGTGGTTTTATATCAGCAAGAATTGCATTGTAGACAATATCGAATCTAATACAATAATCTTGGACACTCTCACCAACATTCCTCTTGATGTTTTCATATTCGGAAAGAATTTGAAGAGGATTTTTCTTTACTTCCCAGCGATCCAAGAATTGTCTTTGAAGAACAGCGAATGCAGTGATACTTGCAGCTAGCAAAGCTCTGAACCACTTACGCACTTCACCTCCAAAAGTTTACACAAATAGCCTCATGGTCACATTTTCTTCATCAATTTCATGAAGGTCAAAGAAATCAGTCATCCTATCCACATTCTACTGAGCTATGATACTTTGGGGGGTGCCAACAAACAATGGGATTTTACTTTGGTAGTCAACGGGCATGGCATCCAACTTTTGAGGCAACACAAGGGGTGCATATCGGGCAGCCATTGCTCTAGGTGGATTTACAACTGGCCTTGGGGATGTAGGAGGAGTCAGAACAATGATAACAGCTGACGATGTAATTGGTGTATGAGGTGTCGAAGGAGGAGAGGAAATACAAGATGTTTGAGGTGTTGATGGGGTTGATGGGGGAGAAGAGACAGGAGGTCTCTAATCTGATATAGTGAGCTGCACGGGAATGGTGGGAATGAAAGGAAGTTTGGTACGAATTTCTGAACCAGATGCAATAGCATATGAACCAAGAGTTGTAGATGTAGATTCTAAGAAATCGGGAATATTGGTAGCCACAATTGAAGATTGAAGATTCAGGATATAAGCATTAATCAACCGATTTGCTCTTTCAGTTTCAAGATCTTTGACAAACTTTGGATTTAGAGCAGTACCACCAACTACACATTCAGACTTAGTTTCAAACAATGATAGCTCGGAATGTTCAACAAACTCAAGATCTTCAAGATATTCAAAAACAACTGGACATGAAAGAGATCTGAACATGGGAATCACAGAACTTTCTTGACTGAGAATTATTTAGATGAGATTTGGGTTTTCATACACAGGAGGAGGATCATGATCAGGATTGGCCTTGGTGTATCGTCTGGAAGCCAGTTTGTTGAATTATTTCCAAAAATAAAATGGACATTATCAACTTGTTCAGACTATCAAATTCTAAACTCGTCATCCAAATTCTAGAATTGCTTTATGATACTGGGGTAATCATTTAGATCAGATGTTCAGTTTACAAGCTAGATCGGAGATTGACTAAAGCAGCTTTCATCTACTTTCGCTAATGCAAAGCAAGAGAATTTCGAAGGCTACCTGGCTAACTTCAGGCTCCGTATGTAGTCTACAAAGCAAGAAAATGATAATAAACTTCTCTTCCCCAGTATAGTCGCCAATATGTTAGGGCCTAAATCTACCTCATGCTGAGAAAGGCACGTCTAGGGTAACATGAAACCACGCTTAACGTGGTAGCTAGCCCTACCAGGCCGGGAGAGGGATTTCTCCTTGTCAATATTAAGAAAATATAGCAAGTGAGGCTTGAGATGACTGATGTAAAGACTAATTTTAGGCTAGGTATATGCTCAGAGGGGTTTGATTGAATTTAATTTTGGTTTGTTGGCTCAAATGTGAAAGGTAGTTTTGGGTCCGAGGAATGGACACAGTCTTGTAGAGATCTCTATGGGGCGAGGTAGGAAAATGGTTTAGTACTTTGAATTGAATGATATGGAGAGCTTTTAGATCGTTGAGGAGTTGGAGAGGGCATGAAAGTCTTAGGGATCCTCTTCAAACAGCTGAAAACATAAATAACTAAACAAACCTTAGGTAGAGCACTACAACTTCAATGAATTCTATCTTTACCCTTGTTTCATTTAGTTAAGCTGAACAGAGAGAGATGATGGAATACATAAACACATGTAAACTTGCAATTATAGAAGGAAAAACAATACCAAATCAAGTTTCCACAAGAATCCCATAAAGTGTTGCAAACCTTGGTCTATTCCTTTGCCAAACTGCAAATATGAGTGTACAATAATGCTCAAAGCATTCACAAGAGTCCAACCTTTTCCAATGACTAAAAAAATACTATATATAGGCAACAAGAAACTCATGCTAGGCTTTAGGGGTCGAATTCATGAGTTTAGGAGATGTTTCAACAAGATCTAAACTGAGAACTGAAAAGTAGGTAGTGGAACAACTTGCCTCTAAAACCTAGGAAACTGATTCATTCAGTTGCAAACTACTTTTTCATGATGTATCTACATCCATGAGTTAAATTTAGCATATTTACTTCCAAATCCATAAACTTACATCAAATTACATCATGAGTTTGACTATTAGAGAAAGAAAAGTCAAACTGAGAAAAAACTAGGTGAAAAATAGAGTTTTTTGGCAAAAATGACAAATTTTCATCCTGTGTGCCGCGCTACTTTGCAGCTGATTTTGGAGGCCTTCCCATGCACCAAATTTTCTCCAAGTGAGCTTGTTGAAAAGGTGTACCTGTCTATTTTCCAGAATAAATGGAATTTTGAATTTGGTGTCCATTTTCCCTCCAAAAATGAGTTCTCCCAGCACTGCTTCCTATGTGGCCAAAAAAGGAGCATAAGGGGCATTTTGAGGTGTTTTTGACCCTTTTGGAAGCTCAAAACTTGATAAAATTTCTTGGCCATGTGTGAGAATTCATATTTTTTCTTGAGGAATCCAAAAATGCTGAGTTCTCCTCCAAAGGAGGTTCCTAGCAAAAGCGTGCGACAGGTAGCGCGGCGCACCAGGCAGAAAAACCTGTTTTTAACTCCAAAAATTCAAAATTCGCAAAACGTATCTCAAATTTCTTGAAATTTGGGTTGACTGTCCTGCATCAAGTGCTATGTTGGGCTAAGGAAGCCTTAGCAAAAATTTGGAGCTTGTCTTGCTCTTTTCTCTTCCTCAATTCTTTTCTCAACTTGACCTTAAAAGTCCTAATTCTTGCTTTGCAACTTTTGATTTTTGCCAAATAGTGATAGGCCATGTGCCTCATAATATTTTTCTCTTTGTTGGCCTTATCTAGCATCTTTTATAAGTGCATGTTTATCCTCTCAAGCCAAGATTCACAATCAACTTCAATTTCTTGTTCAAGTGGTGTCAACTTGGTTTTCTTCCTCTTGGCAGCTTGCCGGTTTGCCCTTATGTTTTGGAGCTCCATGATGGTTTGCCGATCCTCTAACTGTTTGTTTCTCTACCCCAAATAATTAATTATCCACTTAGCTCTTTCCAGGTTGAGAGAAAAGTCATGAATGTCATCTTGCTGCTCCCGAATGATCTCCTTGAGCTTTGAGCTCAAATCAGTGTCATCATCCTGAATAAGAATGAAATCTATCTCTTGACTTCTTGAAGGCCCCTCATCATGTAATGGCTACTTACCCTTGTCCTGTACATGCTCTACTATTGGAGGAAATAAGACCCCTTCCACCCGGGTGGAGATAATACTTATTTTGCTACTGCAAACAATCTTCTTGTGCCCTTTTGGTAAGTAACAAACATTGGCACACTAGTTGTTTGTGTCTCATGCACCTCTTGTTGATGTGAAGGCTCTCCTATCTCATGAAAAATTGATGGGGGCACTTGAGGACTTGTAAAGATCTCATGTGAAATGAAATCCTCCCATGAAACATTCAGTGAACTCAGCTGATGCAAGACCACAATTTTGATTAGTGCAAAGTGATAGATGTTGTTATACTGCTGATGAGGAGGCTTACTTTGCACCCGTGTGGTCATCTTCTCAAATTCCATCAAATGAAATAGTGGAGGTTCATCATCCTCACCCTAGTGAAATGTATCAACAATCTGATATGATAGGTGTATAAGCGAGAAAATCTACCCTCACAGCTGAAATATTTGATTATGAGTTTCATTAGGGGAGCATATGTGTCGTGTAGGTACTTGAAAGGGAAAACTCTACTGACATGCCTCTGAAAACCAGCCTTGATATAAGGCTCATGATGATCTCTGTCCACTAGCTACCCCTTATTCCACTGCTCACCTACATTCGGAATACTGGTTGCTTGAGCTACAGTCCCAGGTGTCAAGGTGAATGTCACACCTACCAAATTGACCTGACCATTGTGAATATGGAGCACAAACAGTCTGGCAAGCTCATGGTGGTATTTGACTCTTTCCACCATCTCACAAAATTGATAACAAGATTGGTGTTAGAAGCATGTGACAGCAAGGGGACAAGCCAACAGCTCAGTAAGTGAAGTAGGCTCCTGGATCAACAAACACATTAGACGACAATATAATATGGAGTTCACCCAAACCTCTTGGGCTACATCTCCTTCAGCTCTATTCAACTCAACTAGGCTCTCTGGGATTATGGCATAAATTCTTTTACAAGCTCCATGCTCAACTCCATAGGTTTACCAACATGACTCTATGGGTTTAGAATACCATCTTATCCCACTCGTTGTCCATACTCTGCAGATAGATCTAGGCTTCTCTAGACTAGACTCCTTCAATCAGTGCTCTAAGCTATCTTAAGCTCTAGCTTGCACCAACACCCTCAGAATTCTTTCAGCTGTCTCTGGAATGCCTTCTTCTATATTCAACACACTTTGGACACCAGTAATAGCTGGATCACTTGATCTCTTTGTTGTTCTCTCGGCTCTAGCTCTGGCTCTCTGGCTGTGGCTCTGGCTCTCTCTGAGCTTCTCTCGTCCTCTACATGCCTCTATAGTTTGCTCAACCTCCAAGCAACTCTCAACAGCCTTCCAACAACCTCCCCAAGTGACTTTCAGCTCCATGGTTTTGCTCAACCTCCAAGCGACTCCCAAAAACTCTCTCTACTACTCGTCAATTAAGCTCTTTGTGTATTTGTGTGGCATCAGTTACAGTCCTCCATCATGGAAAACCCAACTGTTTCACCACAAGAATCCATTCACAGTCGAAAGGAACCGTTGGCATGAGAGACCCGATCATTTTTGATTTCCTATGGCTGTAACAGCCGAAATAATAGAAATACACAAGAAACAAATGAAAAGTTCATCATGGGCATTTAACTGGACTTCAAATAATATAGGATCATGCTTAAAATCCTATCGGGTCTACCATTCCATCATAAATCGCAATTGCATGGGATATTGGCCAGAAAAACAAATACATGGGAAATACACAGAGATCCTGAATTTTTGGATTTCAAAACTTATGAAATCACGTTGATAATCCCCATCGGGTCTGCGATTTTTCAGCATATTGCAATCGCATATCACATGTCAACGACTCTTGTATCGGGGATCACCAATCGTCGATCATTGATATCGACATATTGCTATTGGCCCCGTTGCTATATCACGCATCGCAATTGCAATGGCCTGCGGGATCTTTCCATTGATTATGGACTGTGCCAAACTGATATATATATATATTGTTGATCACCGACGCTGATGCATCGCATATCACAATCACTCTGCCTAGGGTCCCGATATCGCATGCAGGCCTATCTCTGGTGTGATAAGTCAGAGGTTGCAATCGGGGCTCCTTCTGCCTTTGGCCTAAGTCCTTCCCTATGGCCTTTTGCGATGTGATTTCTTCAATGAGGCTTTTAGGCCATTTTTATAAGAAATGACTCCTTTTCTAAAGATAACAGGCAATCTTCTTTCTGCGATAACTTCTACATCCGAAATCCATTTCAGCCCATTCAAGTTGCAGTAGATTTAGAATGAAAATATCTGTGCAATGGGACTGTTTCCAAGAGTAGCACTTGAATTTCATTTTACTCTATGAGGAACACTTTAGACTTAGGAGTCTATTCTAAATCCATTTTGGATCAATAAGGGTGATGGGTTAAGAGAGATTTGGCTATTCCCATCTATGGTTGGGTGGAATGTGGTAGTCCCATACTAGGTTTGATTTTGCATTCATTAATAAGAGGTCCTTTCCTTGATATTTTATGTGTAAAATTATTAGATTATATGTGTCATTTATGGCTATTGTATCCTCATTATTTCTGTTGTTTATACGTTGGTTATGAATATGTATTATGACAGTGAAAATATGTGGTTCTCATCATGTTTTTATTTGTAACTGATTGAGAAATGAATAGATGATCTAATAGATGATAATGTAGCTAATTAGATAAGGAATCAATGCTTCTTAGTGATTCTCATATAAGTATAAGACCCCTATGCTTAGATATGTTATTATGACCTATAGAATGCATTTTTGTGACATGTTTGACGAAATTCCTGTAATGGCTAATAGGGGTCTAGTCAAGTCTTTGTTCAATAATTTTCATTGGCATCATCATATTTACGTTTCTTTTCATTAAATTCCATGAAGTTTTGGAAAGTAATGGGATCTTAGCCCTTGAATTTAGCCTTAAGTATTGCAGTCGTTCGCATAACACTGGAAAACAAAAGGCTACATTCACACTCAAGTAGGCTCATGGGAGAGACTGGGACCCTAAGTCTCTTGTGTGTGGTCTATGCATGGTGTTGGTTATGGTTGCAGTTGTGTTTCCATGTGAAAAGTCAATGGCTTTAAAACTCATTAAAAACAAGAAAGGTGTATTCAAGTAAAACGAAACAGAGTTATCACCATTTACTTGCTAATCTCATGCATGGAAATTCTTGGAACCAATATGAAAGTGAGATGAAATCAGCTCAAAGCATAAGAGATCAGAAAGCACCAATTGCAACCTATCTATGAGACTACAAGATAATGACCTAATTAGAAAGGAAACCCTAAATTACACAAAAAGAAAGAATTCTCTGTTTTTGAGTTGTACGAGAAGTGTTCCTCAACCTATGATCCCTGAAATGGATAAATGAGGTCAAAACCACTTGTTGTCAGCCTTTTTGGAATATATTCTTATCACTACAATGCTACTATTAGAATTATCCACACTGGAAGCAAACTAATTAAATCTACTAATGCTTGGAAATTAACAACAACAAAATCATTTCAACTCTAACTATGAAGCTAACCTAACCATACATATACAACAAGAGGAACCTATGCTACTAGGGTTTAACCTAAGAGCTTCAGCCCTTTCAACTCAGTGTTGGATCAAGGGAATGTTGCTCATTTTCATTAAGGAAATTAGAAATACATAAGAGTGCTTGGTTATAATGCTTCAATAAAAAATTTCTTAGCTATCTTGAACAAAAAATATGAATCCTAATGAGGCCCTACGCCTCTTGATTTATACAACTGAAGCTACCAACAAATTTCTTAAATTTAGAGAGGCTTGGCTCCAATCTTGAGATCAATTGGTCTTCAACTATCACTGGCTTGGCTGCCAATGAACTTCATGTCTCAGCTGCTTGCAACTCAGAGCTGATTGATTGCGGAATATACGAGTGAGTGAAGAGTTAGGGAGGGAGATCTTGTCTGCTAGAATCCATATTTCGTGCCTCCATTTGAGTTCTTGCACTTTAACTAGCCAAAATTTGCCCCAAAACCTACAATCAATGTACACTAGACCACTAAACATGACATCTCATCTTTACTCTCCTCGTTAAGAAAAACATAATTAAAGCATGTAAAGAATGATGAGAAATGTTGATTTTAATAAGCTGGAGGTGCATCAAGGTCCATATAATTTACCCATTAATGAGACTCATCATCACCCCCTACTGAAAATGTTATTCATCCTATGAGAAACTCAATCTCTGCCCACGTTTTTCATTGCTTTGGTGGCCTCCCTGACATTCTAGGATTTTGCTGTATTCTACTCCTCTTGTGGATAAAACCCTGCATTCCTCTCTAGGTTTGCACTCCTTTCTTTCTTATTCTTCCTTTCTCCCCTCTAACATACCTAAAAGCAATGGTGGGTTGATTTTTAATCCAATCTAGTTGACCTAGAGTCTCTCTAATGTTTTCTTATACATTGGGACTCTCTCTATTGCATCCCTCATTCTATCAAGAGAATAATATTCTTTGATCTTTAGGCCATAGGGAAAGGTGTTCTATCTCCTTTGGTAGGCTTGCTAGTTGTCATCTCCTAGCAATATTAGAATGTCTTCAAAATGAGTGACTACTTTTTCTTGTCAAACAAGGTATCTTGCTGCAAGCTTGGGATCATTTGCAATGAGGTTGTGAGTGCTGATGATAGCCATTGGGTCAATCTATTCTAATATTATGAAAAGGGGTTTTGCTTCTTCTCTTGCTAATACTCTTTTCATTTATGTAGCTGTAGATTCCTCATGACTCATCCAAGATGCCAAGGCCATTAGTTGTAAGTCCCCTAGCTTTGGATTTGTGTTGGGTCCCTATAATACTAGTGATTACCCCATTAATATTGTAGTTGTACCCCTTATTAATATTGTTGTTCCCCTATTGTCCCCATATTGTTATTAATTGTGCCCCATAGAATCCCTCTATTGTTATTTTTGTGGCTTTATATTATTATTGTTAGGTCGGCTGGGTTATATTGTGACTCCTTAGACTCCTATATATAGAAAGGAGGTTTGTCATTTGTATCATCAAAGAATTGTTCATTTATGTAATGTAAAGGAGGTTTCCCCCTCGAATAGGCTGAATTCTAAGGCGTTGATCTATCTTTTCTATCTTTTCTTGAGTTGGTTTCATAACATTTGGTATCAGAGCTTTGGATTCTAGGGTTTCGCTACTCCAAACAGGTCATCATGGAAGTTTCACTATAACTTTGTTTCTGCGACGTTTCAGAAGTTGAAAAGAAAACCCATTGGAGAAGACATTGCACTGAAGCTCGGGTCTGAATTTCAGAGCTTTTAGCACTATATTTGCGGAGATATGATCTGAGTAATTTGGTATTTTTTTAGACTCTTGAATTACATTCCAAACAGGTGACTCGGGGAAAATCGTCATAACTTTCTCGCTGAGCATCAGATTGAAATTTCAAAAAAAGGTAAAGCAATAGGACGAACTGTAGTTTCTTCTATATATTTTTCAGAGCCAAAGGTCGAAACAATGACTTGTGGCCTGTCGTACAAGTTTTCTCTACTAAACTAGTCTATAATCAGGTCATTGTTTGAGATTTGGCATAACTCTTCCCTCGAGAATACAATTTGGATTAGACTGGTGGCATTGGAAAGAGGATGTAGAGGGCTACTGCATGTCGCAATTTCAGAACTAGATTATTCGATATTACAGAGATACATCAGATTCAATATTGAGCTCCTACAAAGTGAAATAAGGTGTGTAGTTTTTTTTTAAATTTTTGCATAAGCTTGGTTTCAAAAATTTGTTTGAAGGAATTAAAAGGGCATAGTAAAGCATTATTATCGGTAATTGACACCCTGAGGAAAGAAAATGCAAACACCTAGTAGGCAACCTGAAAGCTCTAGCATTACTCATGAAGAAGAGGAAGAAATGCAACATGATATATCAAAATTACGAGACCAAGTGCAACAAGCGTCACTTGCACAAAATTCAACAAAATCTAAGATGGATGGTTTAAGGAAAGATGTAGAAGCTAAGATGGATGGTTTAAAGACAAGCATGGAAGATTTGAAGATAGGCATGGAAGATTTGAAGACAGATTTAACAAAGTTTCTACAAGAAATGCTTACTAACGGTGAAAGGGTAGTAAAGGAAACTCATGATGAGAACAAAAGAAATGTTAATCATGATTTAATAGACTCTAATTTTGGATGAAAGACCCACCATATTCCAAAAATTTATATGAGGAAGTTTGATGGCAAGGATCCTGCAACATGATATTACAGATGGAGCAATTTTTCAATCTCAATAATGTGCAAAACACACAAAAGGTACGTATGGACACTTTATATTTGGAACCAAATCAGTTTGTGTGGTATCAATGGCTTTGCTCTCGTAAACAATTTATCACTTGGGCAATTTTTATGGAAGAATTGATAGCACATTATGAGGATACAAAAAGCAACACTTTTTTTAGCCAATTAAGTCTCAAACAAAAGGGTTCAATAATGGAGCACATTGAGGAGTTCCAAAAATTGAACATAAGGGTAAAAGATATTCCAGAGGAGCATAGGATTGATGTGTTCATGGGGTCTTTAAAGGATAATATCCAACATGATGTTCGCCTTTGGGAACCTGATTCATTAGAGAAGGCATTCAGGTTAGCAAGAAAAATGGAAAGCAAAATTATGGCAACCAGGGAGCATACCACTCACAACTATAAAGATGGAAGTGTTGTTGCCCCTAGTCTTCCACAACCTATAAGGTTGACACCACAACAATTGGAAGAAAAAAGAGCAAAAGGCTTTGTTACAATTGTGATAGCAAATACACTAAAGGTCATAAGTGTGCTGAGAAGAAATTATTCTACATAGATTGTGAAGAGGAAGAAGAAAAGGAGCAAGAAAGGTCAAAAGAAGAGGATATACTCAAGGAACAAAGCCTAGATGAAGAACAAATAAATTCGACCATATCTTGTAATGCATTGGCAGGAATTACCACTCCTCAAACCATCAAGATAGAAGGACAAATCAAGAAGAAAAAGGTAATAGTGTTGATTGATTCAGGAAGTACCCACAATTTTATTCATTGTAAGGTAGGAAAAGAATTGAATTGCTTCTTATATCCAGCACCAGAGTGTCAAGTGATGGTTGCAAATGGAGGAACAATAAATTGCTCTGGAAAGTGCCATGATATCAAGCTATCCATGGGAGAATATGTATTGACTAGCCCAATGCTCTCCATTCCAATGGGAGGTGATGATGTTGTATTAGGAGTCCAATGGCTACAATCTTTGGGTACAATAGCTTTTAATTTTCAAGAACTTTTCATGAAATTTTCTATGGAAGGAAAGGAAGTTGTATTAAAATGTATTGCAGGGAAACCGGGAAAGATAATCAGCTCTAATGGTATGACAAAGCTTCTAAAAAAGGAACAAAAAGGTGTAATTGCACAATTATGTTCGCTAGATGTTTCCACATTGGAATCATCTATTTCTCCAGATCTCCAAATAGTCTTGG
>APFE030771566.1:0-12682 GCA_000404065.3 Pinus taeda
ATTTTCCATTAATGAAATGAAGCATTATTTCCGCTGCATCTTTGTGTATATGGTTATCTCTGTATTTTATTGCGTTCTTGTTTAAATCTGGATCACTATTATTGAAATGAACAAGGGCATGTTGGTTTATGAAGACAAGCAAAGGAAGGATTAAAGCGATGAATGTTATGTAGGGATGAATATGGAAAGTTTCCTCATGAAGGAAATACTATGAAAATTCCAAATAATGGAATTGTGGATGAAATTCGTATGCTAGAGGACAGAGATGGCTACTTCGAAGAAGATGAAAATATCTTACTGGAATTGTCAACAAAAGACATGAGTGATGATTTTACAAATTTAGATCAAGATAATTTTACTGATTTGTGTGAAGAGTTGAAACTTCTTGAGAAGAGATTAGTGAATCAGAAGGTGCATATCCAATTTGTAAAGTTGAAGCTAGAAGAAGAGGAAATTATCTTGAAAGTCAATAATGAGGAGGAAGTTGCGAGGCATGAGCAACATATCGTGAAGTAGATGTATAAAAATAAAATTTGGTGAGAATTTTGCAACTCTTATGAGCAAGGAAGATAAGCAGCAACAAGAAAGAGATGAGAGTAAATATTAGTTGTCAAGGACAACGTTAGATGAATAAATTGACAAATCTTGGATGTTGATGAAGAGGATGATCAAGAGAAGATACAACAAGAGGAAAATGACATCCAACAAAAAAGTAAAATTGATGGAGAATATTTGCATTAGCAAGACGAAGTGGACGAGAGTAGCATAAAATTTGGAAACCTGGAGAATTGAATGCAACACCAAGAGGAGGAGGACAACATTTTGGGATGAATGCAAAATTACAACATAAGTTTTTGGATCCTACAAGATTAAAAAATTGATGACACATGAGCAAGAGGCCCTGAAATTTTTCTACTTTGGGAATATGACGTAAGAGCATCCAAGCTTCTTATTTGTAAATAACATTAAATTTTCTTTAATTATTATTGAAATTACAGTCGTAGTTGTAGAAATTTTATGGATAAGTAATATTTTTTCCATAAAACATAAGCAAATCTACCTTGAAAGAATAAAAAATTTAGGAAATAAATCATGGAGTAATTTATGGATCTAGGAAAATCTACCTATTTCAAAAAGTTGTATTTAATCATTGGAAGCTTAAAAGAAAAGCTTATGGCAAAATAAATGTGAAGATTAGGCCAAGTGATGTATCTTCTATTTTTAATGAATGAGGAAAAATCTTTTAAATGATATTTGTATCCTGTGGTTAAGAACTTTCTAGTGAGTGTTCACGAATATCTCTATTTGGTTAATGAGTATCTTGGAATGTGTGTTGATTGATATGATTATATTTTGTTGTGTGATTTGGAAATTATATATGTGGTCTCTATGATGGATTGTTGAATGCATGGTTCTATAGTTGACAAATAAAGTGGGGAATTGATTTGGGAAAGATTGAAGAAGGGCGTTCTCTGTGGAAGTAGAATTGCTCCGTGTTCGAGAAGATAATTAAATAATTCTCTTTCGAAAGGAAATCAATAATAATGGGCAAGTCAAGTAATTTTTGGAAAAGGACGTGATTCTGAACCAACGTCCCATGTTTCCTTGTGGAACAAATCATGGTGTAGAAATAATCACCTAGACCTAATTCAATGGCATTTGGTGGTGGTTAAAAAAGGTGAATTGTGGCTTGATGCATGAATAGATGCTCAGATCATTAACGTGTAGGATCTTTTAAGGGTTGAACTAGATTCTCAAATGATTAAACAATGATCCATTATGTGTACTCATTGCATGGAGACTGGTGGGAGACAACATGAGGAATTAACATTGCGGGAAGATCATCGTGAATCCAACGGGAGGAATTAGACTGCGACCTTTCGACCCTTTCGACCTATAACTTTTATTTACAAGTCTGCAACATAAGTTTGACTATTCGAACCTTGTTGTTCCAAACTTCCATTGTGGACATTCATGTCATGCGGATGCGTATAGAGATTATCATTCGTTCCACAGAATGATCTTGGTGAGAGGAGTTGTTGCATCAGGGATTAGAGGTTAACTGTGGATCCATAACCCACATGTCTGAGGATCAATAGCATTTAAAAATTAGAAATGAAGGAATCTTGAAATAGTTTTCATCAGTCACACTCAATGCAACTTCCCCACTAAATTCCAAATAGATTAAAAGAGCTTCCACACTGTTCTTCAATATTGAGTCCTAGACAATCGACCTACTAACCAAATTCAAACTATCAATAGTTAAAAGTTGATGCAGGAGCATCAAGACCCTCTTCATTTGTAAATATGGAATAAAAAGGGAGGTGTGATAATTTTAAATATTTTTTTATTTTTAATATAATAGAGAGTGTTTTTAGGCATAAAGCAGTGGATTTGGATCATTATGGGATAAGAAAAGCTCTTCTATTTTAGAACAGGGAAAAATATGGGAAAAAGCCTCAAGATGCTTTTACCCTGTGTATGCATTGCATGTAGACTCTTAGAGCTTTTAGTTGGGGTGATGTAGACTCTTAGAGCTTTTAGTTAGGGTGATTCTAGATCATGCTTAGTTTTTATAAATTAGGAATCGTCAAAGACATTGAGGATCAGAAGAGAGAGAGAGTATGAAAGGTTTTCTAGTTGGGAGCCTTCAGGCAGCATGTAAAGGGCCATCAATTTCTAATATTTGGCCAAGACTAAAGTTGTAAGTAAGTTTATGTGTTAAAATTTTATACAATCGCTGATTGATCCCAATATGTATTCTTGTAAGATTGCCCATATGTGATTGAGATATATAATTGCGCACGTCCTTCTGTTGTAGTCAAACTTCATGTAATTATTGGCGTAAATCTCTTGTTAATTGGGTTGTAATTCATGCGATGTTTTAGTAATCCTAAGCGTAATTATCTTGCGTGGGGAATACAATTAGTTAAGTATTGAAGTTCTAGCCGAAGCCCTCCAGATTGAGTGTACCATTGCTTTGTACCACATAGGGATTGAACCAACTGTTCAACGGGTTGGTTGTAATTGCGTGGAGATCATTCCATTTCTGAGAGAGGGAAAGCAAGATAAGAGTGTGTTGGAAGCTATATTGCATATAATTAATAAATAAAATGTCTACTCTATTCCCTTACATTCCTTAGATTGGGGAGAATGTGTTCAACGGTCCAACCAGCACGCAACCTAAAATAGTGACCAGAACAGCGGCTCGCTGTAACTAATTAATTTTATAAGTTTCAAGTGGCATACAACGATACGGGTTATGTTAATTTCCTCTCAAGCTTCTCATGGAAGACAGGCGCCATCGTTGCTGAAACCTATTCTTTAATGGAAAAGGCGGCCAAAAATCTGGACTCGGAAAGTTTAGCAACACTGGAAGATTCGTTAGTTTTTTTTGTAGCCGAATATTGTTATACTTCAAATTCTGGAGCGCGTGGGTTCAATTAATATTTTTTTAACTGTGTGTATAAAGGCCACAATGGCATAGTGATTACTGTATATGCGTTGTTCGAACTATAGTTAAAGAAGTGGACCGCTGGGGTTTCCATCTGCAGAACAGTATATGATAACTATAACTAATAAACCTTCATATCAGTTGGAGAATAGTGATAAACATATTTTCACTTTAATCAGGTGTTTAATGAACCTTCCTTGAAGCATGTGGATGTGCGAAGGATAGAGGAAATTGATGTTCTGTGCAACAATTCCAACCACAAAAGAAAACTGCATCAATCCGCTTTAACACAGGTATCTTGTTAATTGTATCTATGTTATCGTGAGGGGACTTTGGATGTTTGAAGATCCTGGTTTGCAGGCTAGCCAGCCCTGCATCAAAAGTTAATGCTAGTATGAACCAAATTTAAAATTTAAAAGGGAACTAATGACTATGCACAACTTCTTTCCTACATAGGTCCTACTTAATATGATATGTCCATTTAATTCCATATACAATGAATGAGTTTCCATGCCTTTCTTTAATAATGTGTCCAAAGAAAAAGCAATAAAACGGTTGGAAAATTAGAAAAAATATTTTTTCTCGGTTAATATTGAACAATAGTTTGGATAACTTTCTTTTCTAATCAATCTAGATTTCCAACTAGATTTAAAATAGAATTATTCATTTTGCACAACTTCCTTTACCAATGTCCCAGCCAATTAACCCATCAATTATATTAAAACTAAAAATAATTACTTCTCAACTTCTTCACCTCTATTTCTTATATTATATTGACATCAACCGAATTCCCTATAGAGTTAACCAGTTTGCACAACATTCTTCAATAATATATGACATTCAATATAGATTTGCAACAAAATTCTAAAATGAATTGATGAGTTTACACAACTTTCTTTCTGAATGCACAACTTAATATGGCTACCCAAATTTCAAATAGAATTGATGAGTTTAGACAAATTTCTTCCTGAATGGCCCATTTAATATGGCTAACACATTATATTTCATATAGAATGGATTAGTTTCCACACTTTTCTGCAATAGTAAGTGTCAAAAACTTAAGTTACCAACAAAATTCAAAGTAAATACAATTAGTTTCCCTAACGGATTTGCCTTTATGTACTCCTCAATACCATTGCTAATCAATTTCTAGATAAAATTCATAAATTTGCACAATTTTCTTCATGAATATGTGTCATTTGATATGAATCCCCACTAAATTTTTTATAGTGGGATATGTTCCCAAAGTAGTGATTAATGGCAAGGGCTAACCAGCCTGCCATAGGGCATTAAATGCCCTGGTACATGTATGCTCTATAACAAAATAACACAGCCTTTGGTGGCTACATAAATTAAAAATAAAAGTTGTGTGTTATTTTGTTATAAAGCATGCATGTACCAAGGCATTTAATGCCTTATAGCAGGCTGGTTAGCCCTTGCCGTGATTAATTCCCTAGACAATATTAGTACTAAGGATTTTTTGTAGAGAAAATCAATGACTTTGCATGACTTTCTTTACTGTATGTCACACTGACATGACTTCCCACTAGATTCTGTTCAGAATCATTGACTTTCCACATTTTCTCAATAGTATATATACCATACAATTGGGGGGAGCGCCACCGAGGAACACGCCGCTTCTGCGACCAACCAGGCGGCCATGCCGGTCATTTGCACCAATCATTCCACGTGATTTGGTCCATGGTAAGTCCTCCACCTCACAGCTTACTTCCTTTGCGGGCCACCTACCGTTTTGCCGTCTTATGCTCCAATCACCATTCGCGACTTGCTCCCTGGTAAGTCACACACCTTGCGGTTTTACCCTTCTGGGACACCTGTTGCACGCTGGTCTTCCCCCCTCCGCTGCATTCCCTGGACGTGGCTTCCTGTGGACGCTCTCCAAGCCATTCATCTTCTTATATATACCGCGTCTTACAGAGGAACCTGTTTTCCCTTTTCCCATCCTGTGCCTCCTGGCACGAGGATGCTTAATACCTATTCGACTCTGCTTTGCTTGTCTTGCTTGGGTCTTCCTTTATCGGTCTGTTTGCTCTGAATCCTTGGTTTTTTGCTGGCGGCGTGCTTTCGTCCTCGCTGTGACGCTCTTCCAGGTACGTTTCTCTCATAAATTTTACTACTGTTATGTTTGGTTTATGATTCCTACTCTGGTTTCAAATGGGTTATATTGATGCGGACTGATTATATTGCATACGCATTCTGCATGTCATGATTTTCTGTGATAGCACTTTTACTGTGGGGATCTCTCTTTGGACCCATGCTATTCTGTTTGCTTCCCACATTATTACAACACTTGCCGTGACTTTTATATGCTTAGTTCTGCTATATTGTATCTGGTTTTTTCTTCAACTCCCATAGCAACATGTTCACGGGTTGTTATATATATCTGAAGAGGTTCTTTTATGTATATCAACCTTGTTCTGATATAAGGTTTCACTTCGGCTCCTGGTGCTGCATTTTTCTGTCTACTGCTGTTGTCTTGTATGCCATGGTACCTCCTCCTCATAATTGCCTCTTCCGGATCCTCTCGTCCCTGTATCGCTCTGGTTTTTTCGCCGAACTCCTCCTTTTCCCGGCCCTGGTTTCATTGACGGTCTTCCCCTTTTTCCGGCTTGGATCCACCTCCACTGTCGTATGACATCATCTATCATTGATGATTGATTTTCTCCAGGCTCTTTTGGGATCCGGCATGGTCCCATCCTGACATATTTTTCTCCTTTTAGTCTTCGACGGCGCTTAAAGTCATCCTTTTTCTCTCCTTTCATTATTTATATGTCCTTATATGCCTTGATGCTCGTCCTTATATGCTTCTCTCTGACATATTCTCTGAATTCGAAGATCTACTTTGCTGTATTCTATATACAGTTTTTTTCTCCGCGGCTTCCTCATCCAGGTGTTTCTATCGCTGTCTTTTATTATCCCTGTATACATTCCATATATCTGCGATACGCTGTCTTATCACTTATCCGTTGCTCTACCTACCCTCTTTATGGTCTGTCTTTGTTTTTTATTATTCCATGGATTCCGCATCCGACTCATCTGCCACGGAGGCAATGATTCGGGCCGCCATCCTTGCTGAGGAGTCACGGACCCCCGACCGCTCCACTTTGGATTGCTCCATTATCCATCCAGCCATCCATAAGGCTTTTCCTGGTCATGTCAATGACTCTTTTCGGGCCCATCCACCTCTCCATAATTCTGACTCCCATAGGACTTCAAAAAGATCTCGTATTCATGTTAAGTCATCAGCTCCTCCGCCTGCTATCACTCTGGATAACGCTCACCTTACTGACCAGATTGATAGCCTTCAGAAATGTGTCCTTATTGGTCAATGGCATTTCCCGGTTATGTGCGACCTGGAAATGCGGAAATGGATATCTGATCATTGGAAGCCTGTCATTAGATATACGCCCATTATATCCCATCTCATGAAGGACTGGTATCGTTTCCATTTTCTCGATGCTGCAGATTCTGAGTCAATATTGCACGCTCCATGGGTCTTCAAGAGGAGTTTTCTTGCTCTTCACAGATGGTTCATCGGGTATGATCCACTCAAGAACACTCCTTCGCACAATTTGATTTGGGTGAAGCTCCCGAATCTTCCGCTTGAGATGTGGTCAAAAGAGATTTTAGAAATTATTGGGAACTCTATTGGTCGCTTTGTATATGTTGACCCCTGGATTCTCGGAGAAAAGGACAAGAGGATTGCATGGATCTTCATTGATCATACTTTCAGAGGCGGATATCCGGAACATATTGACATTTCTTGGCATGGTATGCGGATCACACAGCGTCTGGATTTCTGGGGCATCCCCTTTCGTTGTGTTGCATGTCATAAGACCGGACACCTCATTGAGAATTGTCCCAAGCGGGATGCTCATCGTCGTCGTTTCCCTCATCATAACATTTCTTCTCGGCGCCATCCCCATTTTGTCCACCCACCTGCTGAACCGTTCCATTCTCCATCATCGTCCCCCCGTGTCCCCACTGTTCACATATCCAACCCTAATGATTCGGGTTTGGCACGGGACACTCCCTCCTCTCCTCGCACTACCCCTCTCCCTCATGTCTCCATCCCCGAACCTATTGATGACGCTCCCGTTCGCTCCCCCTCCCCTATCCCGATAGGTGATATCTATAAAGGCTCCCTCCCTATTTTCATTTCCTCTTCCTCCCCCCCCCCCCCCCCCCCCGGGCTCTACTCCCCTGACAAACAAGGGAAAGGAACCCATGCAGGCTGTTACCCCTGTCAATTCCCCCGCTTCCTTGCCCGTCAACCTTTTCGACAGCGATGTCGACTTTCTTCTGCATCAACGATCCGTGGAACTTGAGCCTCTCACCATTCATAAGCCATTTCACCGCTCTTCTCCCATCATTAGTCCGGCCTCGGGGAAAAATATCACTGTCCATAAGACCACCAGGGGCGGTTCTCACCATTTTCGCGGACGATCCATTGCTCCAACACAGGGGGTCCGATCCTTATCTCTGGTTGATGTTCCGATTATTGATATGTCTTCTCCACGATCCCAGTCCCTTAGAGCAGATATGGCTGGCACTTCCATTTCGTGATGGATATTGTCTCCATGAATATCCGTGGGCTTGGCGCTAACCCCAAATATATTGCGCTCAAGCACATCTTCTTATCTGCCAGGCCGAAGATCGTGCTTATCCAGGAATCTATGCATGACAGGCTTACCTCTATTTCATATTTCAGGAAGATGTTCCCCTCATGGTATATTGTGGCTCTCGATGCGTGTGGTCACTCAGGAGGCTTAGTTGCCATGTGGAACCCTCTTTGGATTCGTGCCTCTGCATATAAATGTTTTGCTGGCATTTTTCTCTCTGCCACCTTCCGTGGGCATCGTCTCCCCATTCATATTCTTAACATTTACGCTCCCTACATGAACATGCATCCTTTTTGGGACAAATTTTTCTCTTCGGATCTTTGTGAGATTCGTCATTTGATGCTTGTTGGTGATATGAATTTCACTCTATGTCCTGATAAAGTATGGGGTGGTGGCAGGAAAATGGATCCGATCTCTGATTATCTCAGGAACCATCTGCTTCACAGGAATTTTATTGATGTAAATCCCTCTGTATTGACTCATTCTTGGCAAAATGGCCGGATTGACAATGCATATATCGCCAAGCGCATCGATCGGGTCATTATACAGGCGGATATTATTGATGTTTTGGGCATGCCTATATTCTCCATTGGCTATGACACCATCTCAGACCATCGCTCGATCTATGTTCAGTGGCGTCCGAAGCTTCATCGTCAGCTCTATCCTTTCAAGTTCGACCACTCCTTCATAAATGACCAAGACTTTAACCAAGTCGTTTCTGTCGCTTGGCACGACTCGATTAAATGTTCTCATGGGCCCTCCTTCCGTGAACGCATGGGATACGTTCGTTCTAAGGTCATGATATGGCAAAAAGAAAAGAGATTGCGCGACCGATCTGTCCTCATGAACATCCAACACGAATTGGATCTCATTCTCTCTTCTCAAGATCCAAACACTTTATCTTTTCAAACCATATGCTTGATTGCTGATCTTTCTCATCAAAAATCCCGCATTTTAGAATCAGAGGAGTCTTCATGGCGTCTTAAGAGCAAGGCCTTATGGCTTGGCTTGGGGGATCGGAACACCAAATTTTTCCATAAGTATGCAAACCATAGACATGATATTAATGCCATTTGGAAAATTCAAGACGGTTCGGGCGGTCATTTCTTCTCTCAACGGGATATCACCAATGCTGCTCTTTCCCATTTTAAAAATCAATACCGCCACGGAACGGGTTGTGCTATTCATGATATCTTATGGGGAGTTGATTTATTCCCCCCCATGTTTGATGAATCCATCAATGAGGCCATTTTTCAGCCGATCACTGAGGAAGAGCTCCTTGGAATTCTTAAGGCCTTCAGCAAGGACAAATGTCCTGGGCCTGATGGTTGGACCATCGAATTTTACTTGCATTTCTTCGATCTCATCAAACATGATCTTATCTGTATGATTGAGGACTCCCGCATCAATGGTCGCATCCACCCTCATACATCATCTACTCTAATTGCTCTCATCCCAAAGAAGCGAGATGCTGATTCTTTCTCTGACTTTAGACCGATCTCTCTATGTAACATCTCATTCAAAATCATATCAAAGATCATTGCGGAGCGTATCAAGGGCACCCTGGCCATACATTTATCAAGAGACCAACATGCATTTCTGAAGGGACGGAATATATTGGATGTTGTTGCATCCACACAAGAATGTATTTACTCGATGTTCTCCAAGAACATTTCTAGGGTTGTTCTTAAAATTGATATTCAAAAGGCTTACGACTGTCTGGACTGAGGATACATTCGATGCCTTTTGGCAAGAATTGGACTTCGAGCAGAAATGATATGCTGGATTATAGCTTGTATTGAGGGTGTCAAATATGTTATTAATATCAATGGGATTCCTTCCCCTTTCTTCCATGCGGGACGGGGCCTTCGCCAGGGATGCCCGCTGGCCCCAATCATCTTTATTCTCGCCATGAATACACTCAGCCTTCACATCAACAAGGCAGTGGATGATCAGAGATGTATTCCCATTAAAATCAGTAGTCAAATTTCATTGTCCCACAATCTATTTGTGGATGATGTTCTCTTGTGCGCCATGCTTCAATGCTCCTCTTGGGACTGTTTATTTGACATCCTTAATAATTTTCAAAAGGCCACTGGACTCTCTATAAACAAGCAAAAATCCATTTTGTATTATCACGGAGATGTCTCGGAACTGATCCAAGACATTGCTGATATGTTCGGGATTCAGGCACAATCCATTTAGAGCGGCATCACATACCTTGGCTTCCATCTTAAATCCCACAAGTATTCAATTTCTGATTGGGAATGGTTAATTGTGCGATATTTCAACAAAATATCTTCATGGGAGTTCCGTGCTCTATCGTTGGCGGGCAGAGTGACTCTCACCAAGGCAGTTTTAACTCATTTATCAGTATACTGGGCACATTTGTATTATCTACCCTCCAGCATTATTCAGCGTATCAATCAAATCACAGCATCTTTCATATGGGGCGGCTCTTCTACGCATCAAAAGATACATCTCGCAAAACTGAAGCACATTTCCATTCCAAAAAAACAAGGAGGATGGGGCATAAAGGATTTACGCCTATTTGGCTGTGCACTCATCTGTCGTTCATTATGGAGGGGAGTTTACGGATGCTCTCCATGGAGAAACATCATCCGACATCGATATATGAAGGGGAAGCCCATTGAATTCTGGCTTAGGAGAGGATCCATTGGTCCACGGATTGGTTCCCCCATATGGCACAGCATGCGGAAAATAGAATCTCTATTTTTATCCCGTCTGTGATGGAGGATTCATACAGGCAACAATGTACTTATTGGTATCGACCCCTTCATATGCAGACACTCTGATCTTTTTCTTCCAAGGGACCTCATCTCCCTGTTTCAGCGTCAAGGTATTTTTACATGGGATAAGCTTATAAAGGAATGGCATGGATCCACACCTATTTGGAAGAATGGACGTGATCTCAACCTACAGGATATATGGGATGGAATATGGAAATCCATCACTGATATGTTATCTGGGAGCGGCATACTTCGTCATGGCCACAAAGATCAACTTCTATGGACTGTCAGTTGTTTTCGGAGACCTGTATCTGTCAGAGATATTTATAATCACATGATCAGCAACAAAATTCCATACTCACAACCATCTTTCCCATATATTTTTTGGAAGGCGAAATGTCCTCCAAAGATTATTCATTTTGCATGGCTCGTTTTCTACAACAAAAATCTATCATGGGACAACCTCATAAAACGCTATTGGCACGGACCCAGCAGATGCACAGTGTGTAAATCTGATTAAGAAACCAATCTTCATATGTTCATCAAATGCCCAGTCATTCAGCGGATCTGGTACGTACTAGCAAACACTTTTGATTTTCTACTGACTGATTTTGATTCTCCTAGTGCAGCCCTTATATGGTGGAGCAGACAAAATGGGAGACGGCGTTTCCTCATTCTCATTTTTCTATGGACAGTATGGAAATGGCGGAACACCAATATATTCAAAGACACAGCCTTGGCGCCATCATGCATTATAGACAATATCATGACAGATTGGCATATGATATATGGTTCTTTTTTATTTTCACTATTTTTCTTTGAACTCCAATGTTGGAGGGGTTCTTTTTTCTCATACATGACAAATATCTGAATATCAATGTATTGACTGATATATGTAGATCTCATGCATAACATATTTGTATTCCGGATATGCAAGATACATACATATAGATCTCATGCATAACATATTTGTATTCCGGATATGCAAGATGATATGTATTGACTGATATATATAGATCTCATGCATAACATATTTGTATTCCGGATATGCAAGATACATACATATAGATCTCATGCATAACATATTTGTATTCCGGATATGCAAGATACATACATATCATCTGTATTTATATAATCTCAATATAATATATCTCGCTTTTTTTCTTCTGAAAAAAAAATATATATACCATACAATTGACATGCCAACCAACTTTGTTCGTGCCTTTCTTGAAAAACATAACCCAATAACCAAATTTTAATCTCTCCAACTTCTTCACCTTTATTTCATAGTGAATGAGGTACCAACCAAATTCCAAATGTTTTAATTATTTTGACATTTTTCTTCACCCATATGTTGCACTCAATAATGCTTTACTACTAAATTGCATATATAGATTCAATGAGTTTTTCTTATTATTTATAAGACAATCCTCCTCCCAACTAGATTAAATTAGAAATAATTTGTTTCCAAATTTTTTCACTTTAATTTTTTTATTATCAATAATTATAATGATTCATTTTGATAAAAATTTAATCAACTTATACAACTTTATTACTAATATGTCTTATTCAATATAATTTTCCAATTAAATTCCATTCAAATAAAAGTGTTTCCACACTTTTCTTTCAAAAATATGTTTTAACAGTAGATCACCCCTTCAAACTCAAAATAATTAATTTCCACACCTTCATTACCTCTATTTTTTTCTTTATTATTTATATCAATTAATTTCTTTAAAAAATTAATAAATTTAGGTTGCTTTCTTCACAAAACCATTCAATATAACTTCCCTAATAAAGTAAAGCTTGCACAACTCAGGGAAGTATTTAATATA